>WYDI02010411.1:0-123656 GCA_009867235.2 Psittacus erithacus | reverse complement strand
TGTTGGAACAAGTCCAGAGGAGGGCCACGAGGATGATCAGGGGACTGGAGCACCTCCCGTATGAAGACAGGCTGAGAGAGTTGGAGCTGTTCAGCCTGGAGAAGAAAAGGCTGCGTGGAGACCTCATAGCAGCCTTCCAGTATCTGAAGGGGGCTTATAAGGATGCTAAGGAGGGACTCTTCATTAGGGACTGTAGTGATAGGACAAGGGGGCAAAACTTAAACAGGGGAAGTTTAGATTGGATATAAGGAAGACGTTCTTTAAGGGTGGTGAGGCACTGGAATGGGTTGCTCAGAGAAGCTGTGAATGCTCCATCCCTGGTGGTGTTCAAGGCCATGTTGGACAGAGCCTTGGGTGACATGGTTGAGTTTAACGTGTCCCTGCCCATGGCAGGGGGGTTGGAACAAGATGATCTTAAGGTCCTTTCCAACCCTAACTGTTCTATGGTTCTATGATTTCTCCCTCTCTCCCTCTGTCTCACACACTTTCTCAAATGTACTTGGCACCACCTTGAAATAACTCTGGTCTTTCAAGCCTTCTCTTTTGTTGTCAACGGCATGGTGAGACATGACCTTAGTTTGGTTACAATGAAAGCATCTTGTCTGAAAATTTTAACCTGCCAAATAAAATTCCCAGTGTTAGGAAGCTCCCCAGACACACTGAACCAAAGGAGGAATAAAGCAAAATATGTACAAGCAATGACCTAGATTAGAACTGTATTGTTTGGAGAGGCTTATGGCTGAGGGCCATGAGACAGTTACAACACTACAATTTGTTCTGTGGTTCATGCCCTTTCTTCCCCCTTTTCCTTCTGTCACTGCTGTATCAGGGTTCACTTCGAAGCAGGTCAGCACTCAACCTACCTCAACTATTTCTTTCTAGTGAAATCAGCAATGCCCAACAAATGGCCAATATTCTGACATTACCATGTACAATTCATACAAGCTATTTTGATTACCAGCAGCCAAGGGCTACAGCGTTCGAAAGCCACCATCTCACCTAGGGACTGATGAAAAGAAGGGACTTCTTCCCTCTCACCAGAACAAGTAATAACATAAGACTGTGCCACTTCGATTAAAATAATACAACTTCACAATCCCGCTACTAAATGAGGTTATAATTGACTAATGATGTTATTTTCTACCCTTAATCTGGTTAAAGCTGCACAATAATCTTGGCAGGAATGTTGTCTACATAGCCTTCATGGGAAATTAATGCACACCATGAAATGTGGATATTATAGAATACAACAGGCAAGAAAACAAAAAAAATGTTTGTGTCACTAAGTCTAGCCCTGTGAATTTTGTAACACAACTCCAACTATGACTAATTTTAATCCGTAGCCAAATAGCTGTAGTTAGTGCTTTAGGTACTGCTTTAGCCTCCTACCTTAGCTATTTATGTCTCTGCTTTCCATAGCTCTTACTGGTAGAAAAAAGTTCTAACATCTAACCTAAACTTTTCTTTTCCTTGCTTCAGGCTATTATTCCATGCTTCATCATCTTTTGAGAACAAATAATTCCCATCTTTCATTTATATTGTTACCTTGAAGTTATTTATAGCCTGTGCCCATGTCCCTCGAACCCTCTCTGTTATAGACTATAAATATAACTCCCTTAACCCCTCTTCATATGGCTTATCCTCTAGTATTTATATCAGATTTGTAGTATTTTTTAATTTTTTTTTAATTTTAAACTTTTTGGACCGCAGCTACAGACAGTACTGCAAATGAGTGGTGAAACAAAAATATTTTATTCTTTTTAAATACAATCAGCTTATACTGCTATAATTGTAAACACGTTAGTCAAGGATGGTATGAATAAACTGCTGCAATTGCATTAATCTCCTAATATTTTTTAAAACAAGTGGCTTTGAATTTAAAATTTTAATGTTTTGTCTTATCTTACAGATTAATCGCAAAAGTTTTAGCAAAAATTATTTTAGCCAAACAAGAGCCACATATGTAATTTTCAAAGAAGAAAGGGAAAGAGATATTTTTTCCCCATATGTTCTCTCAGAAACTATATCCTCCATTAACAGCCACAACTGAGCCAATTTTTGTTTAAATTTGACTTGTTTTAATCTCACAGACATTTAGGGAACAAATCAAGTTTGATGCAAACTGACTTTGTAAGATGAAGTTAGGAGCTTTCAATTATAACTGCATGCATATTTGAAGGCACAAACCCTAACAAATTCTTTTGCAGGACTAACAAAATGGTGACTAAAATAGGGTATAGATGTCAGTGGACAGTGATACTTGGCACCAGTTAAGGATCTGATTCACAGAATTGTCTGGACTTGCAAAATGAACCTCCCAAGGTGTCTCACTGGGGTTTGTGTCTTGCTCTGGCCTTTACATGAAGTTACAAGAACTCTATTGCTGATCAGAAACAGCTCTAAAGCAGAAGGGAAATAAATATTCTTTTTGAATTTAAGAAAAGGTTGATAGTGCAGTGAGGCAACAGTAACTGCTATTTTAATAGAGGTCTGGAAAGTGGAAAAAAGATTGATTGGGTTAAAACCACAAATGAAACAAATCTCTTTAGGATATTTCATGGAAGGCTCTGAGGAATGTCAGAGGTTCTCATAAAGCTTTGTGATAGGAAAACAAAATAGAAGAGTTCACTCATTTTTTGTACATGCACGATTATTTCTATTGGGATTAATGAGTGGAATATACCTTGCTGTGCTTCATTAACCTTAATATAACCTTAAAAACAGATGTCTGTCATTGCAGACAGCTCAGTGACATCATGTGGCCAATGTCCCGCAAGATTAAAAAATGAAAACAGGAAATACAGAAAGTAGGATTAAAGTATGTTTTGATATTCATCAAGGGGCTTTGTCATCAGGAATATTCCAGTTTGCTTATCCTATCTCAAAGGGAGCCATGTCAGAAACAGGAAAAGGCTAATTGGATTTAAGATGATTAAGAGCTTGGAAAGACTTCCATAAGTAGAAAGAGTCTGATTTTCATTTGTATTACTATGCTTTTTTTGCATAGAACATATACTATTAATATCCACCTAAGCATTCATCCATCTATACGGGAAGAGGAAAATCATACTATAAATGAGAGTTATTTGCATAACTACAGGTCTTCTGGGGAGTGCAAGTAAGGGTTATACAAAAACAGAGTAGATTTAGTGCAGAAATATAAGATTTAATCTATACAGCCTCTTTTTTTGCAGAAAGCAACTACTGTCTTCTGGGTAGACTTTATAATTGAATTTATAATCACAAAGTTCAAACATCTGAACATGTTATCTGAGAAGAAAGCTGAATTTTCTTTGACTGAGAGTTTGGAAAATTAGTCAAATATCAAGTCCTGACACCTGGCCACAACACATTATTTCCCACAAAATGTTACTAATGTTTCTTATTTTCCATTTTGTACCACAGGGGATACAGTCTTTGGCTGTCCCCAGTTCAGATGTACAGACTTTCACAGCAAAGCAACAGCCATGAAAATCTCTCTCCTTTCAGATCTTGTGTCTTGGGTGTCACTGTGGAGAGCAAAATCATTTTGAAGGGTTCTGATCCAAAAAAAAAGTCTGCACTTCATGTCACCAGGCTCAGCACAGCCCAGTGCCAACCAGGAGAGTCAGACCGTGCATTTAACTTGAAACCACACTCGGTAAGAAATGAACAGCAACAACTGTGACAACTATATGGTCTTTTGACCTGCGTTTGGTAGCATGTCAGCATCAGGTAGAGTTATTTTATGGTTTTGGTTTACATAAAAAGGGTTTGATACCAGTACCTAAGTAGTAACCCTGGAACAGCATCACAGGAAGGAAAATTTTCCTCCCATAACTTGAATTCTACTGATTTCCAGGTTGTCTAAAAAGGATACTGGAGCACTCTAAGCTTACAAAAATAAATGAGGATAGCAGGGATCACAGCAGGAGGATGTCTGGCAAAACATTTTCTTCACAAGAAAGGTTAAAAAAGAATGAAGCAAAAGTAGAATGAAAGAGCCATGAAGGCTTTACTGCAGCAGATTCTTCACACGGCACTGCATCAGGACTGATAATGGTTCAGAGGTGTAGCTGGCTACTGCTTCCAGTATGTTCGAATTTGGTGCAGGCTGCTAAAGCAAACACAATTTTCTACTTACTATAAACAACGTATATTTGTAGGGTATTTTCCTTTCATACTAACAGATGAAACGTGCCCTTTGGATGAGGAAACGTAATTATTGACAGCTTCGCAGGGACAGTATTAATGTAAATTCTACTTAACAGTACAGTGCTATATAATTAACTGGAGTTTAATAAGGTGCTAATTGGGTGTGAAATTTTAGGGTCCAACCTCTAAATGTTAAGAGAAGCAACTGGTATATTCTTTGGACATGGATGATTTCCCAAGCAGCAGTTTGACATGTATTTGGGACCACCATATGCCACAGCTGGTGTGATTGTGCCTCCCTTCTCTGCTCATGGCCTCTCCAACCCTGAAGATGATACCCTCATTCCCTCACACTGTATCACACACCTGCAGTGGCATGTGGAAGCAGAGGGCACATTTTAACTAAGGTTAGCTGTTCACTCCATCAGACCCAATGGACACATGAATACCTGTGTCAGTACAAGGCATGTGACTCCTCAGCAGAGGAATGAGATTCGAAGACCAAAGGAAAGATGAGATCACTGCTCGCTCTTCCCAGCAATGCCAGCTGCTACCTCTAGAGACCTCCCTCACCCTGATGTATTGAGGCTGTACATCTGTATAACCACATACATGTAGTATTCACGGATTACAACAATTAAAACAAAATTAAAAATAATAATTAAAAAAAAGGTAGAAAGAGGAAAATGAAAAAAGGAATAATCCAGATTTCTGCACTCCAGTCATTCTGAATCTGCAGGAGATCACTATAGCCAAATTGGCTGCTAAATGTTTTATAACCTACCCTGTACCTGGAGCTCTTCGTCACTACCAGAACAGACCTAGTATTCCATAGAGGAAATAAAAAACCCCAGGACTGAGTTCCTGAGGTCTTTGGGAACAAATGTGTGCTGCTGCAGACCTCTGGATATTTGCAAATGAAGGACAGCAGACAGATGGGGAAATTTATGGGTTGCACGTCTACCTCCTGTGGCTGCTAGGCCTGCAGGAGGAGGAAGATCACTTTGCCTTAGGTACTCCTTCAAGTTTATCTGAACTAACTTGTGAAACCCAGAGTTCCAAAAATTTTTGGCAGGTTTTAACATAGCCATACCAAAACATCCCCAGTGAGGGGAGATGGAATATGACTGGTGATAAGCTTACATATATACACCTTCTGTAACTGTATATGCATACCAGTGACAAGTATATATGCATGACCAGTGACCAGAGACAGGCATTCACTCTTAAAGGAAGTTTGAAAATTTTAGCCCAAGGGAATTTTTTTCTACGTATTCCTACTTCTAACCATTTAATTTCTAAACAAAATAGCTGTGTCAGTATTAGTATCCTTAATCGTCCACTGCATAACCATTACTTAATTCAAGCTGCATTATCATTCCTTTATTTCTTTGCCTATAGCCCTTTGATGCTGTCGTTTGTAATTTCCCCTCTTTCCCCAGTAAACTCTTCAGCTGCCCCATTATCACCCTGTATGTGCTGGCATGAGATCAAAAAAAAAAAAAAAAAGAAAAAATCAAATAAGAGAAAATAAGCACAGAGCTCAGAAAATTGCCCACCAGGCCAAGCGGCAAAGGCAAGATAGGGATGGTGCAGATAGCACAGTGATGGGAATTTATGGCAAACCTCTGGTGAGGCTGCTCTGGAGGTTTACCAAGAAAGATGAGCTGCATCTTTTCACCAGGAAAGATGTGGGCTGGAGGTCTGGATGGTGAGATGTGGCAGAATTTGTAGTACATGCATAAACAGACTCAGTGCCCTACACCTCCCCCAAACAAAGTACTCATTCTCAGACAAAAAAGTCCCAACACCCCAAACTAAAAACAAACAGAAAAACAGTCTGTACAATGGTGAGGGAAATCCCCGATTACTAGCTTATTGTGTGACTGCAAGAGTAACACAGACCTGAGTTGTTTTAAACAACTTGTGTCAACTCCAAAATACAGCTACTTCTCCAAATTTCCAATATTCCAATATTTCAAATTTCCAATATTACAATTTCCATATTCCAAAATATTCCTATTTCTCCATGATGGCTTTGGGGTTTGAGAGAAACTTCTCTCATCCCAGTTGAAGTTGATTGTTTTCGTAACTCTTTTTACCTATATTTTTCTGCTTTTCATGGATAGTCAAACTCCCCTGGTTTTCACCTCCTACGCAGTTCTCCTGCACTTTCAATGCCTTTCTCACCCTCCCTCACAACAATATTTTAACATAGGAAGTGCTTGTATAGCACAGCTCTGCACTACTACTCCATTTATCAAATTCTCTCATATTGTCTCCAAAACTCTTTCACTCCTGCCAGTCCCCCCCTCACACTCCTTGAATAAACCTAGCTAAGACTTACTATTTCCTACAGAACTCCTTTTATGATAACTATTCTTAAAAGAAACAATAAAGTAACACTTTCTTCTTCTGAAACAGACCCTCTAGAAAAAACGGTGACAGCAAATAAAAGGATGCCAACTTTCTGACATGCGTGTGGGAATGAGTGGATCTGTCTTTGGAGCCTAGAACAGTTTTGAGCATATGCACGACACAGGCTGGCAAGCATCTACCGGACTCCCAAGGCAAAGTGCTCTCCTGAATTTAGGTCTCACTAGATTTCAACAGCTACTGTGCAAGGACTTTTATGATGAGTATTTTAAGGCACCTAAGTAATTTCTATATAATTCTTGAACAATATGTACTACATGTAAAAGTACAGATACTAATATATGTTAATACAGAGACTCATACTGATGATTTTCCTTTTGTTATTTCTTACACCATTCCGTCCCTCATACTAATGCCGTCACTTTTCATGTCAGCATAAAATACCAAAAAATCTATGTATTTAATTTTGCGGGTTTTAGCAATTTTGCAATTTGTATATTCTTTTAAGCTGTTTAAAACTTCCAGGTTAGATTCAATTAGATTATCAAAAACTTAAAACAGTCCAGGAGTTTATTACTTTTGTATCCATAGGAGAAAGACTTCCCAAAGCTTAAGAAAAATACATCTTTTTCAATAGGGATGTTGATCTACAGTTCAAACAAGCAGATAGAGTGTCAGTTGATAAGAAGCTCAATATGACCTGGCAGTTTGGCACTTGCAGCCTAGAAAGCCAACCATGTCATCACCAGCAGCATGCCCAGTCAAGGGAGGCGATTCCTCTTCTCTGCTCTCGTAAGACTCCATCTGGACCACTGCATCCAGCCCCCAACATGAGAAGGACATGGGCATGTTGAACCACATCCAGATGAGGCCATAAAGATGATCAATCCAAAGGCTGGAGCGCCTCTCTTATGAAGACAGGCTGAGAGAGCTGGGCTTGTTCAGCCAGGAGAAGACAAGGCTTCTGAGAGGCCTTAGAGCAGCTTTTGAGTACCTAAAGGGGTCCTACAAGAAAACTGAAGAGGAGCTTTTTACAAGGTCATGTAGTGGTAGGACAAGAGGGAATGGTTTTAGACTGAAAATAGGCAAATTTAGATGAGAGATCAGGAAGAAATTCTTTACTATGAGTGTGGTGAGGCATTAGAACAGGCTGCCCACGGAAGATGTGGCTGCCCCATCTCTGGAACTGTTCAAGGCTAGGTTTGATGGGGCTTTGAGCAACCTGGTCTGGTGGACGGTATCCCTGCCCATGGCAGGGGTTTGGAATTACATGATCTTTAAGGCCCCTTCCAACCCAAATCATTCTGTGGTTCTATGATTCCATGAAGAGAACTAAGAACTTACTGTCTCTGCAAGAAAAGGAGTTGTGAACAGGTAAATAAAAGACTATCACTAACATTTTACTAAATGTAAGCAGGAGTAGTGAACGCCAAAAAAAGTCTCTGTGTAAGACGAAACTTTGAAGTTTGTTTTCCCTTCTCCTTCTCATATTGTTACTGCACAATACCAACAAGGTGGTGGCCTTGGGCACTAAGAAAGAAAAAGGAAACTTGGATTAAGAACAGAACAATTGAAAGAGATTATTAAATTAACATGAAACCGCCTCATTATCCCATTCCAGACTTCACCGAAATTGAATAGCTGTGTTTCCTCCCTGTGACATGTATATCTTCAACCACAGGGATCATGAAAGAGAACAATAGTCTTTGATAATAAAAACATGATATATATATTTGGAGTTTTCAAAGAATTAATTCTGTTCCTTCTTGTGTCTGCTTTGATGATACTTGGTTTCATTACAAGAAGGAACATGTTATCATTAGAATAAAACATGCTCTGTTTCAAGCATATTCATTCAAAAAGGGCTTGAATTCTTGGAGCTCTTGTTGTGTCTGTATACTCCACAAGCTAGAAGGAGTTTACAACTGGGAGACACAAAACAAATAAAATAAACGTGTAGGCTATGCTCAGTTTATACTAAATGCCAAAGTACCCTTACACAGTCATGCACAGTACTGCCAGCCTGACAAAAAGAAATGAGCTGCTTATTATATAATGGGAGTTAAACTGGCACTGTATCATTCAACCACGCAAAGACTTCCACTGATTTTGCAAGCCTTTTTACACTGGGAACATTTTAAGGTAGAACAAATCAGATGCCCCCTGATTACACCCAGAATGTGCACAAAGACATAAACATGTCATTTATTTAGAAGAGGAAGGTAAAAAAGAAAAGACAGAGTTCATTAGGTAACCATAATCCATTAATATGTCACTATTTTACAAATTGCCAGCTTCCTGAGCAACAGCTACAGCCAGAGGCTTCACTGACACCCAGCTGAAGACCAGTCACTTTACTATATTTGCTGCTCTTTACTAAACTGTCACTAAAAACTTACTTCTAGTTAACACATGCAAGCACAAAGATCCTAGTGAACTTCCTTCAGAGAGAATGCGCCTTACTGTGCTTCTGAATGACAACTCTGCTTTAGGATTCAAGTTTTTCTTGTGAGCAGAAAAGTTTGTGAAGCTGCCATAAAAACTGGTTTGCTAAAAATATGTCAATTTGCTGAAGCTTCCTGTTATGTCTGTGAAAAGCACCTGGAAGGGTATCTGAACAGCAGACACCACTTTTATATAACAAAACTAGATGGATCCATTTTGGAGGAGCTGTGTGCATATGTGACATGTTCACACTGAACATGGAGGTTGACGGTGCCAGCCCCTAAAAATAACAGCTGGATATACTTGTTTTCATCAGAAATCACAACCCTATCTTCTCTGTCATTCAGTGCATCAGTCTGGCACCCCTCTCCCTCCTCCAGAAGAGACAGGAGCAGTGGTACCCTGAGATACCTCATTTTAGTAGAAGTAGGGGGGATAAAGTGGATGTTTGCATCTACTGCAAGCACACATTTTAAACAATATTCCTGCCCCTCAGCAGGCAGTTATCATGTTGTTTTGGCAGCAGGAAGGAATCTGTGGTTTTTCTTGAATGCTGCTCTTCTTTATTTAAACTACCAGAAATAAAGCAAAAATGACAGAATGCTCTGTCTATAAATAATCATTCCGGTGTACAGTTATATTAGGAGGTAACTCAGATGGCATGATAATGCCTAACAGGCTAATCTTAGACCTGTAATGCCATAAAATGAAAATAACCAGGCTAAGAATAACTGACCCAGAGGAGTCAGCCTGTTAAAGAGACCTACAGAACTGGGCATTTTAGATTTTCATGTGTTTAACAATAACACCTGGCCATTAGTTTCTCTACAGTATTTTGGATTGTACCTACCATACAAAAAACTCACCCACAACAGTAGCTAGGAAAGGTTAAAATGAAGTGATACCTGAAACCTTCTCCATCATCTATACCAAAACCTGCAATTAATGTGTATACACATATATCTTTGCAGGCTATCTATCTATCCTGCTTTTGCTTTCTCTGCAGACTGTGCAGACGAAAGCTGGAAGGCAGTTGGTAGAGAAACAGAGGTCTGATGAAAGCTCTGGTAGTAGGAAGAGTTTCAAGTGTTCCTCATATCCAATGCAAACCTCAATGAACTCAGTGGATTCTATACATAGTTCCACAGGAGGGAAGACTGGCTGAGACTGTGCATTTGAGTGCACTGGAAACCCATAGGCGTTACAGAGCTGAACAGCTAAAATAAGAGAGGAGAGATAGTGTCCCAGTGCCAGCACTACTGAACCTCTCTATTAAATGCACTGTTCAACAGTATGAGGACAGACAGTGAAAGAGGTTTTGAAATTGTGTTCTGCATTCTTTTTTATTTACTTTCTAGCTTTTGTAGCTTGCTATTCTTATCAATATTGTACTTCAAAATTCTTATTCCAGGCTTTTCCCACAACCTGTATCTTCTAATACAAAGTAAGACTGCAAGGGAATCTCATGGCTCCCAAAGCTGGGACTTAAAAGAAAGAAAAAAAAAAAAGCAATTAGAGGACACATGAAGTTGGTTAAATTGGTCTGTACTCAATATCTTCTCAATAACTTAAAACAAAAAAACCCCAGCTTAATTCCATTTTACCACATTTCTGTAAAGTGAATTCATAACCAATGTCTTGTCCAGCATACATCACTGGGCAGAGGCTCTACTCAAAATCAGTGAGATTTTAGCTACTCACAGGTCTGTGTTGCATGTCTTTTCTCATTGTATTAATTGTTAAGGCTAAGGCCTTACTCTTCTGTAACAATTAATTCAAACACTTCAGCTGCTTCTATGAAGGACTTTCTACCTAGGTTTTCCAACAGGCATTGAAAAAGCCTCTCCGGCTGTTATCCTGAACTTCCCTAAACTGAATTTTCATACTCAATTTTTTCCATTACTCTGAAGAGAATTGCACAGCAAAAGCTCAGCATATCTGTTCTCACTCTCTCTGAAAAGTTAATGTCTGAGATACCACATATGCCACATTTTGCTGGCTCTAAGAAGCTTACATTACCTGATTCCGATATGCAAATATGTCAAGTTTTCATGAATAGCAGAGCAAACCTTGAAATGAACTTGCTTTCTGCAATCTCCCCACAGGAGCGGTTAAGCAAGTGAAAGTTTAATTTAGCAGAAAAAAAACAGAAGAGCAAATACGAAAAAAAAATTTCTCTGAGCAATATAAATGCACATGTGCAAACATGTATACATGGTCATTCGGCCACACAACAGACACAACATATGAGATATTGTACATCAGTGTTTATTGAGGGAAGATAGCTCATGAGGACCTGTCAACCCATGTACAACATGATGTGTATAGCACTGATTCTGTCATTTGTATTAAAATAACACAGCTCGTATTTCCCGACTGATGCAGAGAAATAGTGCGACTACGTTCACTTACTACATCTGCGAAATTGCAGGTGTTTCACAAGCATGTAGGCAGACGGATTCAATCAGATTAATCATTCTGCATCATTATATTCCCTTTAGAATATTTTTGCTTTACAGATTCCTGAGCCTGACAGGTATCACTGCCTGTGTTTCACAGAAGGTGTAGCTGATGTAGGCAGGATTGCATAACTTGCTCAGGTCACCCATCAGCTTGGTCACAAGCCAAAGCTTTAAGCTCAAGATCTCCTTGAACTCTTGATTTTTCAATGCAACAGCTTTGGGCAAGAAGGAGAGGAAGCCTTATCAAATAAAAGCCAAGGTGGAATTTAGGCAAGCCAGAGCAAGGCTCTATGTCAAAATATGGCCAGCGAAGCAAACATGGCAACCTCACCCTTTGGGAAAACAGCATAATAAATTATACCAAGTTAATGAACTAGAAATTACTTCTTAAGGTCCCATACCCACAGATACCACAGCTGGGTAGGTTCTCTCTCCTTCACACAACTGACATCTATTTGAGTAAAGCAGCCCTGCTCATTGTTACTTATTGGCTACATTGTAATGAGCATTCTTCCATGAACTGCTCAGCGCCAAATGCTTCTTTTCAAGAATTTACAGTTTATTACCCGTATTGTGGCAAGATAAGAGGCCGCCTGAATACTAGGGTCCACTGTGGCATCACACACACATGGGAGTTGAGACTTTTGGAGTAAAATAAAAGCAACAACATAGTTAAATAGCAATTCCAGATCTAATTTTTAAATTGAGAGGCTAAAACAATGATGGTATCAAATAAGAATACATCAACATCATAATCTTAAACAAAGATGTACCGCACTTACTGCTGCATTTTAGAGCAGCAATATCATATGGGAGAATCTAGTTCATTCTTCTCAAGATAGCCAAAACTGCTCTCTGCAGTAAGGTGTAGGTGTCTGCAAATTACACAGCTTCTTGAGTCAGTGTGGATCTCGATTGCTTCATTCATAATTAGACTTTTGACTGGTACCTATCCAGATCATCTCATTCATAGTATGATTTACAAGCAGGGATAGAGATAGACAGGCAAAGCCGTGACTGACAGAATACAGAAGAACTGTTTCACATGACAAAAGTATGGCCTATGCCTGCTATTTTCAGAAATTCCTTAGTTTGCTTTGCAAGTAAGTAATCCATCGGCTATTGAATAGGTCCTCTTTGGGGATGGCTCCACTCAGTTTAAAATCAGAGTTGCATAATACATGCCCACTGCATCTGGAAACTAGCAAACCGAGAAATCCATTTAGTGTTTGTGATACTTGAAAGACTTTAAGAATATCAAGGATGCAGAGTGTAAATGTTGAGGGATCTTTGCTTAAAAGTGTGCAAATTCTTAACCTGAGAAAAAGTCACATTCATGTAAGTGAAGATAACTTTAAAGTAAGGACACTGTTGTAAGCAAAATACAATTGACTGTAGCTACTCCAAACACCAGAGCACATTATCATACCCCGGCTATTTCTTTCTCCCCTATATACCACATAGAGAGAGAGAGAGAGCGCCTGAAAAGTTATCAGACCCTTGCCTGATCCTGCGAGACTGTGAACTTGAGGGAACTGAAGGTAATCAACAGCAGCACAGGGCTTTGTGGCTTCATGTGACATGAATTAATCTGCAGGCTACATATAATGTCAACTACTTGCAGTCCAGTTGTGTATTTCAAAGGCCAATTGAGGAATATTTTATGTTCTGCAGAATATATATTTAAACATATTTTACATGGATAACTTTCTTAACTAAGGTCTTTTGGGTTTGGCTTTTTGTGTGTGTGTTTTTGTTTTAAGTCTTAACACCCGCCCCCCCCCTTCCCACCATCCCAGCCCCCCCATTCTACTTGGCACTGCAGTGGAAATCCTATGTGTTATATGGGTCTAACGTAATAGCAGATAAAAAACAACTGTTACATGATATTCTTTCTTCAGTGACGAAAAGCAGAGCTGCAAACTTATGGAAAATTACCTCTCTTCTGTTGCAAACGTTTCAAATGAGAAAACTGCTATTACTCATGCAATATTAGCTGTCAGATATAAGGTAGCAAAATGAGCTAAACCCCCAGAATTTCAGTTCTGTACAGCTAACTTGACAAGTGTTAAAAACAAGCAAATAATCAAAAAACCAACAGGAGGGAGAGGAAGCAGTCAGTCTTATCTCTTTGACCAATACAAAAGCACTGGACACCTGCTGAGCTGTTCAGAGAAATGAAAGAAAAACAGTAATTCTTGAACCAGACATTGACACTGAGGATGGCTTTGCAGAACTGTAACACTTTCAGAGAAACTTCTGCTTTTACCCACTGTCTTTTCTAAGAGCTTCCTTGTTCACATTTGTAAACAAGTCTTGCACCTGATTTCTATCACTGACAAGTAACTGTAACTGGTGATAAACATGTCTTCTAAGAAGTCAGAGGAACAGTAATTCTTTGAGATCCAAAACCAAACAAATCAATCCAGCAGCGTTATAGAGAAAGAGAAAAACTGCTAATCTTAAACATTACCAGTTGGAAGGCTCCATTCCCCTTAGGCATTCTCATGATTTTTACCTGCACAGAATAGCTTTTCAATCTCTCATTCCCTCCTTCAGTCTATAATCACGCTGAGGTAGCCTTGGCTTTCAATATCGAAAAACACTAGTCATGAGGTTAAGATATCTTTTGTAGCAGGAAAAATATTACCATTTGACACAATCTCTCAGAATTTACTTTCGTATCTGAAAATAGAAGTCTGCTCTAAAACTATATGTAAGAAAGAAACACAAGCAAAAATTTAAGTTCTTTGTCTATAAAACAGGTAAAGAAATAGTTTTGGTTTTAAAAAAAAGCATGGGTTCAACAGGTGTACCAGAACAGGCAATACCTGAAGAGAACTGTGGTCTACACACATAATTAATCTTAGAAAATGAGAAACACTGCGAAGTTGAAAAAGAAGAATAAAAATGAAAGAAAATGAAAAAGAAGAAGAAAAATGAAAAGCAAGGTAAACTAAGTCTAAAGTACAGATAAACAATTCACACTGCATTCTACATACAGGTCCTCTATAAAGCCAACCTTATGAAAAACAAATTCAGAAACCTAGGATTAAAGACATATCAAACGGATAACACTATGCCACAAAAGACAGAGTTTCAGTCCAACAAAAACAGAATTGGAATTCACAGAGTTTAAGAGAGAATGGGCAAGAGTTATTTGAAATTTTGACTTTTTTTTAGCCTGTCTAAAATGACATTTTATCTGAATGGCAACAATTCCTCCAACTTAATTGATTCTCCGTACACCATTTGCAGGTCAAACACAGCTAGCAAAGAAACTCAAAAATACAAAGGTAGCTTCTAATATGTGAGAATATGTCCAGCGTTCTTTCACAGCAGCTTTGAATTACCTTCATTAAAAAACACATCCAATTTAACATCTCACAGAGTCATTATATACACTGTCATTGCTAGGTTCACAAACATTTTTTAAGTTACAAAATAATCCATGCACATTAAAGACATTTTAAAGCAATACCGTAATGAAAAGAGAAAGGGATTAGCATTAAACTCCCTCTGTATGCAAACTGGAGAAAAGGAAACTGACAGAAAGACCAAACACTGTTTACAAGAGGCATATGACCAGAATTGCCTACGAGGGGCTCTAACTGCAGTCTCCTGATAAGGTCTTGTCTGAGGAAGCCTCTCTCTGTGAACAAGCCTGTACCATTAGCCCCATTTTGCAACCACGCAACAAAACAAACAAGGAATCCCAAACTAGATTTCAGTTGCAAGCATTTTGCTCTGGCTGGAAAGCAGCAGGCTGAAGGAAGACAAATACCCTGCATAAGCAGCAGCTGCTGTCTAACATACTACTATAATTATCTAGCAACTTACCTAAATCCCACAAAAATAAAGTCACTTCTTTAAAGGAAGGGTGTTTTCTTGTTTGGCTAGGCTGTATTTTCCCAGTCAGCCACTGAAGTCTGAAGTACCAAGCTGTCTCTTACCTGAGCTGATCATACTGTGCATTCTTTGCTGAGCCAAGAGCTGTTCACGTCCAGAAACCCCATCTGAGGAAAAACATGATTCACTCTCGTAAATTGTCTGCAGCATATTCCAACTGGTCTGCACTTCAGCTACACAAGAGATTCATCACTGCACTTGCACATGGGTGTCGAGCACGACCCTCTGCAGTTCTACCTCCTCCAGCGAGGGTTGTAAGATAATACGCTTCAGCAATTAGCAATGTTTAAGCATTTGCACAAGTATCTATTGAGAGGGGAAAAAAAACCCAAATGTACTCCCAGCAGCCCCCGCCAGCTGGAAGGGGGCCGTGAGCACACAGGGGTCTGTGTGCTGCCGAGTTTGAGCAGTTGCGGTCAGGCAGCCAGCGGCAGGTAGAAGAAATGAAGCAGTATCTCTGTTCTTCAGGCTTTCTGGTGGGGTGGGGGGGACCACAGCCTCCTACAAACCATCAAACCGAGTGAGCCACCTTAGCAGAGACAGGGAGCCCCCGAGGGTTGAGTTGGATTTACCCCAGCCCAGACCAGCGTTGCTATCCCCATACCCCTCTCCTCTCCCTGGCCGGCTCTCCCTCAGCTGGGCAAAGTTGGCGGGAGCAGCAGCGATAACTCATTTGCATTTGAATCGACACCCTCGTGGCCCAGCGGCGGCAGAAATAGAACAATGGCCGGCCTGAGCCAAAAATAGGTCAAGCATGGCCGAGTGATTGGAGCCTGCATTAATGCGTTTAAAAATACCACAGCAAACACAGCTGTCCAGTCGCTGTCTTTCAAACCGCTCCGCCGCTCAGCCTCGAATGTGATTAACCCCTTCTCCCTGCCCAGCCTGTTTCAGTGGGGAGACGCCGGGGAAGGAGGAAGGGAAGGCAGGGAAGCAGGACAGAAACACCCTTCACCCAGGACTCTCCCTCCTCCTCCGGAGCGTATTTTGTGAACAATGAGCAAAATGCCACAGCCTCTCTATCAGTCCTAAAATACCTCGTGAGGTTTTGCTGGCGATGTGGTCTGTGCCTCGCCCACATGCAGCCATCCTGCTGTTCTATTTTTGCTGCCCGTTTCTTTGGCTACGCCACAGTTGGCTTTGGCACGGGAGCCAGGCTGCTGCCTGCTCTCCTGGGACCTGCGGCTGTCTTGCCTCGGCAGAAGCAATTGCTGGGGCTCATGGGGTTAGGGGGGAGCAGAAGGTAGGGGCAGATGCTAAGGAGGGACTGAGGTTTGTGCGTGCAGTTACAAGCTGCCTTTCCGTATTTAGCAGGGTTGATACAATGCTTATAGTAAGTCACCCATTGTGGCACAGCATGCTAGACATGCTGGCCGACTATGCACTGTTTGGTTGACTTGCTAAAATTTGGAGAGAGGCTGAGCAGCTCACGCTTATTTTTAGAAGCACTAGGCAATTTGTGTGGCGTCTCTCAGCTCTACAAGACGATGTGGTTTCAGAAGAGCAGTGTTAAACAGTGCATCAGACAAGAGCACGATGCTCCTCTGCATCCTGGCAGGTTTTTGTGAGGTTTATTTTTCATACTGATATTTCGGAAATTGCACGTCTTGTTTGCGGATTAAAATACCTACCACTGAGTTAGTTTCATTTCACTATTACAGATAGCACTTTACTTCTCTGGGTCCTACTCTGCCTTTGGTAACACAGATGACCAAAGCCTGTCATTACCTACATATATAATACGACAGCCTGACCACTTGCCTACCAAAATCATGAGTCTCCTTCTATGTCCCTGCTCTAGGGGAGCAACAACAAACACAGGGACACTGACTCCTCACTGTAATCACAAAGCCAACAGAGGTGGCATCTCAGAGCTTTCTAGACATCCACCAAATTCTCAACTATCTCCAGCATTTTTTGCTTCTGAAGGCACAAGAATCTGACCGATACTTGAGGCTTGGTTCTGCCCTTTAGAAAAGGATTCTCTGCTCTTCAACTAACCCAGTAGATCACAGCCAAGGACAATAGTTTTTGTTTTAAACTTATCACGATTGTGTTATCAAATAAAAGATTCACAATAACAAAGTACTGTGATGTTAGAAAACTCAATGGCACTGGGGAGGTGTGTGGTTCAAGTCTCCTCCATCATCCCAAACTTTTGCTTCTTCCATATGCCAAATGACCTGGTCCTGCTCAGTTAGGATCTGTCCCCCAGAGGTGCTGTCCGACCACAGAAGCTGACAAAGGGGTTCTCCCTACAAGATCTTCAAGTTAGCACATACTGTCGCTCAACACCCCTCTGTCCTTGCTTTCCCTCTTCCCTCTCCCTAGTTTTCCCCAGGAACACTCCTCCCAGGGAAGCAGCAAAGCTGTGCAGGCAGCATACACCCAGTTCTGCCAAGGGCAAGAACAGGGGCAGTTGGCAGCACAGCAACTGGCAGGGTGTTACAGTGCAAGACCGGGATGAGCATCACACATACCATCACATATTGACAACTGACAATTTGGTATCATTCGTATTTTCTCTTGAGAATTAAAGTACCCAAGTGTTTTGTGGGAAATACATGGTACTTTCACAGTACAGAGCAGAAGATGTTTAACACAAGTGCAAGGGGGATCACCAATAGAAAGTTATCTTCTTTAATGCAGAAAAAGCTTTTAATAGACTCAAGTAAATAAAAAGAAGTGGAATTGCTTATGCCCTTGAGCCAACCAGAACATGACCCTGTTTAGTGATTCAGCGCCTCAAAATAATCATATCACAAGGAAACACTGGAGAAATAAGTTAAAAACAGGTCAGAATATGGAAAATGGTGGAGTGTGGGATCCTGGATTCGGGTACCCATTCGTGTTTATAACTTCTTATATATGCATCTGCATTTCTAAAGATAGCATTCACAGCTCTAGCTGACTTCAAATAGTTCAGAAACTAAATAAAAGCAAACTAATATTCAAAAGTAGACAATGTACATTCAGATATTTAGCTGCAAGCATTATTAATTTTGGCATATGTATTTTAAGCTGACAGATTTATAAATTATCCCGTTAGCTAATTCACAGACCATAATAACTACAGCATTGTACTCTATATTTTAGATCATATATATAAATTATATCAAAATATTTTACTTATGAAGTCAGTCACTCCAAAAGTAGGGCTTTTACAGCCTGAATTCTTCCAACTTGCTTTGATGCATTATGGGTCTACTTTGGTACATTCTTAGCTTTAAAACACGTGTGTAAATCCATCCCTTTTCAACATAATATTTAAGCACATGCTCAAATTCTATTGATCGCAATAGAATTTAAGCACATAGTTAACCACTTTGCTGAGTCAGCCCAGCCTTTAACTGCATGATCACATGAGTTTAAATAGCTCCTTCAGGGTCCCACAGGGGAAGGATAAAGGGTTCATGCCTGAAGAAAATCTGGTTTTTATTTTCAAAGCTATGGATGTTATAAGGTGACATTTTCATACAGGAACATGAGGGGTTTTGTTCTGTTTTTTTCAAATGCATTTCCTAAACTTGGAGAACTTTAATGATACTGGAGGTAAGAGTAAACTGTTGAAATGATTTAGTGCTGCTGAGGTGACTCTAAATGCAATCAGCAACCATATAGAAAATGTAAGGCATGTTAAGTAGCACCAAGATCTCATTAAAGAGGTTTCACAATGTGTTTCCCTTATTTTCCTTCTGAGTTAAAAATAAATAAATGTAAGAAAATTAAATCTGGAAACCACATTAAGACTGAGAAATTAAGCACTGAAATTAGAAAGAGCTAAGATTTCTACTGCATTACTAAATCTGCAACATTATAATTAAGTAGCACTTTTATCTTCTTACTTTCCTTCTTAAGTACAAACAGTATATTACTGGTTGTTTTTAGCATATCCCATTTCTCTCTCACATTATTCTGGAGCATAGCATTCATTTAACAGTTTCAACTTTTGCAGTTTTCTTACTTGTAAATGAATTCTTACCTAGATTTTTCTACCATATAGCTCAATTGTATCATACAACTATTACATATAAAAATAAAGAGATGTTCTCTAGCTTCTAGCTGTAAGCTTAAACAACTACAGCACAGTCTTACCAGTGTCCCATTCTACATTCTTTCAAACCCTTTTTCATTTCACAAGTGAAAACAGCAAGTAATAACATGCACCAGTATCAAACTATTCATAAACAAGTGGGAGCTAAATTAAGGTAACATGGGTTTTATTAAATATGGCCTATTTCAGTTCTGAAGGTTTGAGTTCTAATCTTTGTAGCCTAAAGAGCTCTTATTTTTTTATTTTTTCTTTTTTTGCATCCAATCACAGGATTAAAAAAGAACTACTGTATAGAGCAGATGTTTCTGGGGCCACAGTTCATTAGATACCATTAGTATCATGTGAAACCCAAACACCCAGCATAAATTACTACGATTTACACTAGAGGATTAACTAGGTTAACAAACAGAGGATGACTACTTCCACAGAGAAGCAGATGGTTTGGGAGAAAAAAGAAATTAGGGGAGATGCTCAAGTGGTGTGGTTCTGCTCCCTCCTGGAAATAAGGGACTATATTCCAAGCTCCTGGGGGAGTGTATCACTTAATCCACATTCTCGAGTTGGAAAGTGGCAGTGAGGGAATGTCTCTGATCGCTTTTCTGTGTAGCAAGCCTTTGGCACTGCCTGTGCAGGAATACATATTGCTTTTTCTTTCCAGCACTGTGAAACCAAATGATGGGCATTTTTCAGCTGAGAGAAGACTGCAATTCTAAATGTGTTTAAGCTCAATTCAAGCTTCAAAGGAGTTTTCTGGGACAAAGAAAGGCATATCTGCAGCTTTAGGGGATTTTTTGACAAACTATGGGAGAATAAAACTTTACAAAGTTTTGAGGATAAGGAGTGCTACACTAGTTAAATATATGGGTCTCTACCATCTTTCATGTAACAATATAGAGAGCCTCACATCTTTTTCATGCAAATTAGCTCAGGGGTTTTGGAACTAGCTGATGACTTATCAGTTCTTTCTCCTCTTAAAATATGCCATTCTGCTCAAATATATCTAATAAAAATTAAATCCCAGATTCAGGACAGCACCTCAGTAGCACATACTTGATTATAAGCACAAGGCTTAAGTTAAGCATATGCTTAAAGGCTTCGTAAATTCAAAGGTATTTTCCTGAATCTCAAAGCTCAAATAATGAAACAAAAAAAAAAACAAACAACCCAATCCCAAACACATATAGCTATCAAATAAGTAAATACATAATATTTAGGTTAGGAAATACATACATACATACTTCAATTATTATGCTAACACAGTTGCTTATTATGTTGGAACAAAAATCTGCATATTTTGCAGCAAGGTTGAGGTAAATTGCATACAAATAACACAAGCCATGCAGCCAAAAGCAACATCAGATATTGACAAATACATGCTTCTGACCAGCAAAGCATTTTGCCTCTTTTATGCAATTAATGAGGCAAGTCAAGATATAAGCCATATGAGATTTACTGAGTCTTCCATGGTTATGCCCAGCTTTCTCAGACAGACATTATTAGTGCATATGTGCTCTGTGTGCCATGTCTAGCTCCACCAGTCACACCTGAATGGACATATATGAAGGAACCATAACAGCATATAACCTATGAGAGCTTGCAGTATATTACCTGCGACAGCTTGCAATACGTCCAACATACTTCAGGCATTTCAAGCCCTCTGCACATTTACTGAGCAGATAGCCTATACTTCCACACAATGTTTGCACAGGGTTTCCTGATGCTGGGCAATCAGGCAGATCAGATTAATGGACCTGGACACTAAGAGTTCCCAGAGGACAAACTACTACATCCCTATGGCTAGAGAACCAAGAGGAACACCATCTCTAGTTTATAATATATGCCTGGTAAGTGCTTTTTTGGATTTAAGCCAAGAAACGTAGGCCAAACTTGCTGGCTGGAGAAATGCATTTTGAAAACCAATGGCTATGCAAAGGATTTAGGATTACAGCAGAAGACATTCAACTAAATATGAGCTCCTAGGATTACACTGAGACCAAAAAAAAGCTAATAAAATCCTTGGATATAGAAACAAGGTTATACTGAGTAACATTAGTGAGGTGATATGCAAATATCAAAGAGAATATTCTTGGGATACTGTAACTTCTTCCAGTATAGATACCTGAAAAAGAATGCTGAAAAACTTAAGATGGATATACATATGCCACAAGCATAAAACAGGTTTGGAAAACCATTGGAAACTGGAAACTCAAAGACCTGAAAAACTAAATTTACTGATGAAATTCAGAGATGGGTTGGCACTCTATCTATATACACAGGGCAAGATGCTTAGTGGTATAGTAATATGGTCTTTATTTTAAAAAGCAAGGCTTTAAGAAAAAAACATCAATTAGCAAAATTCAAGCCAGAAGTGGGCACACGTTTCAAATCTTTTTATCTTAACACCTTTTAATCACTGCAGCAATTTACCAATGAGCTTTACATCAACAGTGGCCATGTCTCTGGAAAGAAAGCTCTAACACTTCTACAAGGCAAACTTCAGGCAGGTTTTGTTGTACAACTCCAAGTCAGACAGGTCAGATCTGGTGATTGTAGGGGTATGTCCAAAGCTACCAAAAACTAGTAAGAATTATTGTCTTATAGAAGTAATAAGATCTAAATAATTATTTTTGTATCAGAAATAGTTTTCTTCTTTTAAATCACCCTCTCCTAAAAAGCAAAGGTGCGGGTTTGTTGTGAGGTTTTATTATCCAAAATATGTTTATTTTCCTATATGATTTGACAATTTTTACAAGAGTAGCACAATGGAATGCACTGTAAACATCTTGAAAAAAAAGTCTGTGTGAAAAAAAAGCAAACCATAAAGTATCTGCTTTGTTTTGCTATTCAAAGCTGCCCTTTTAAGTTAAATTATTAGATGGCAAAAGTAAGGTCTTTCTAAATCCAGGCTTGGATTCATGGACAGATGAAGTGGCTGTACATAACATGCTACAACCACACTATAAAGCTATAGTAGATTTATAGTAGATGAATACCCCAGAAGATTGAAACAACAATTGCTCTGTTAAATTTTGACGCAAGTAAGACATTTACTTAAATATCAAACAAAATACATAGAGAACTGCCACCAGAAGCCACTGGACGCTTGGCCAAGATCAGAATGTTTTACATAAAGCACTAAAAAGGGCCTTCTTTAATGTGTGGGCCAAGGACAAGACTTGGCTGCGTGCTGGGCCACGGGCACACACCAGTCTCTCCCACAGCGCTGCCTGCTGGGACCTCCCTCTTCCCCCAGGTCCTCTACCTCTCACTGGGGAGCATTCAAGCACATAGAGAAACAGTGTTACATGCACAAACATGCCTCTGAGAGCGGTAACAATTTGACCACTAGCATGCTATGAAAAGGTCACATTTCATGCTGGTCAGTAACATGGTTATGAAACCACACAAAACTCTCCCGGTTATCTGGACCAGGATGGCAGCAAAGTTCATTTCCAGTCCTCTCCTGGTTTGTGTTTTTCAAAGTGTTTCAGGGAACCCCTATCCAGTTTTCATCTATCTTTCTTCTTCATCTTGAACTCTGGTAAGGAACAGACCTGCAAACCAAAATGTTATTAGTATACCAGCTAGGGAGCTGTTTTGACTGTGCCAGTGAATTTGGGGCAATATTAAAAGAATGAAATTGTGACTTCAGTGGGTGAACTGCAATTATTTTACCTCACTTCAGTAGAACCAGGATTTCTCCTAAGGAGCAACATGATCTTAATTGTCCCAAGTAACAAGGGATAGGACAAGAGGAAATGGCCTCAAACTGTGCTAGAGGAGGTTTAGATTGAATATTAGGAAAAATTTCTTCATGGGAGGGTGACCAGGTATTGGAACAGGCTGCCCAGGGCAGTGGCGGAGTCACCGTCCCTGGAAGTGTTCAAAAACTGTGTAGATGAGGTCCTTAGTGACATAGTTTAGTGGTGGTCTTGGCAGGCCTGAGTAATGGTTGGACTTGATGATTTTAAAGGTCTTTTCCAACCTATTTGATTCTATGATACTACCAAAATGTGTCACAAACTTAACTTTTGTAAATACTGGATTCAACTGGAACATACATTGAATCCATATTCAGACAACACTAATCAGGTATATTTATATCTTGCAAGTCTAGGAAGGGAAGGCTTTTGTATTCATAGAATCATAGAATGGTTTAGGTTGAAAGGAACCTTAAAGATTATGTAGTTCTACCTCCTTCACTTCAAGCCAAAGAGCTGCAGGAAAATGGCAGTACAAAAACGAATTAAATGAAAAGTAAGTTGCAAACGCTGGAATCCTAATGCCACAAGCAGAGATGGCAGACTCTTTTAGATGAGCTTAAGCTTCTGAGTGGTCAAAATGTAGGATCAAACTCAAGATCAGGGCCTGTTCTAAAAACAGCATAGTTCTACGGCAGTCATCTATGCACTTCATAACCTGTCAATTGGTAGTCAAGAAGACAGGATGGCAGGATACCTGGTAAAGGCAGGAAAACAAAACCCTGAAGTCAACAAATCAGAGGTTCTACACCATCACAAGTTAGGTCTCACATACATCATCTGTCACAGATGGATTGGCCATGATGGACTGTTACGATTGCACTTAATCTCCAGCCCCTTTCCCTGCTTGTTAGAGGAGTTGCCAATTAAATAAACTGCTAAGAACATTTCCCGGAGGTCTGGAATACATTCTTTCATTTTAAAGCTGACATTAGTGCAATTAAAGTGTTTGCATTAGTCTATGAAAAATTGAGTGCATTTTCTGTGGCTAACAAAATGCTGTACACAGGCTACGTGGCTGTTTTGGCTAAGAGCAAACAGCAACAAAAGCTGGAGTGTACAAGGTAGCAGGTACCACCCATGGACTGTGTCCACAGGAATGAATAAATAAATCACAACTCAGATTACCTTAAACCTTAATTGTAATCTCCATCTCCTCTCTTTACCTCTGCCAGAATTCCAGCAAAAAGGAAAAGCTAAAAGATGGAGACAGAGAACCTGAACAACTAAAAATTGCACATATGGTTTGCAAATGGTATATTCGCCATAAGGAAGTTTTATACATCTTAAAAGATAAAGAAAGATAACTAAAGCTATGAGTCTGGTTTGTGTTACCTGATAAAGGGGAGCAGCAAAATTGGGCACCGCCCACATTGAAAATAGATGTACTGTAATAATAAGGCTGAAAAAAACCCACATAAGTAAATTACCAGTGTGGTGAAACAGGCTTTTTTGGTCAAGTTTATTTTTTTTTTTCTTTTTAGTTGCCAGTAAGAATGCTTCTAAAAATAGCATCCTCATGTTTTATGATATTAATTTGCTTACTATTCGAAACAAATGTTTGTCTCCATTTTCACATACAAATATGGCAATTTTACATTTAAGGAGTAATTTACTTAGAAGCAACACAGCAGAGCTGGTTTTATCTGGACAACGTCAAAGAAAATGCTACTGTAAGCTACCTAATCACAGCATTCTCTTTCAGTCACTATTTACAGGTATACAAAATGAATTTCTCTTAGCATCTCATGTATGTGTATGTATAAAAATATAAACAGATAAACAACACAATTTCAGCTACTGGTGTCACAGGCCACAGCTGAAATATTAAAGTGCACATACACTGACAGAAACAGAAAATAAAGCTGAAAACAAGCGTACAGCTTAAAACACATGGTTACTGAGTATTTTATTGACTTGTGGCCTAAATCATTACATTCGCTTTTGCTCATTTAGTGTCCTCTCAGATACAGCAGAAAGCCTCCAGCAATTCAGAGAGGCAGCATGCTATTCTGGGACCCATCAGAAAATGAATGAGTTGAGAAGCTGAGCAACTAACTATATTTGCAAGGGGAAATCTCCAAGGCATACCTACCAACAAGAATTTCAGAGTAGAAATACGCTAGGAATATTGCCAACAGAAATATTTCATCAGTCAGTTTTTTACAGCACTATGGTTCCCATTTCACTTTTTGCCAAGTTATTTAGCACTGCAGACACCAGCAACCAACAAGTTTGGTAACTGTTTTCATTTTTCACACTCTTTTTCTGGCACTTAGCTGTTTTGTGATACTTTGCCTTCTGATCCAAACACCATAAGCTTATCACAGGATGTTAAGGGGTTTGTGTGGACTGTTGCAGTGTGAGGAGAGAAAGAAGGTAGACAGATGGTCAGTAGGTCCGTAACAGCTACATATCCTCTATAGAGTGACCTGCTGCTATGGACAGCTGGACTGAATGATCATGGTAACTCCTTTAGCCATTTCTTCTCAAACAGCATTGGGAAATACTGTGTTTCTAGGCAGTATTTAAATCCAAGCACAGCCATTTCTCTAGCATAAATGTTCTTATTTAGGAGATATGTCTTAAATAACACCATGTCCTAAATAAGACCATGTGTACTAAACAATGCATCTATGGAACATTTAAATCAAAATAGCTACTGCAGCAGTGTTGGTGCCACTGCATTACTGATCAGTAGAATGATGTTTGCCTTGATGGGGTGCAGGGGCTTCTCTGGTAACACCATGTTAAGGAGTTCCCTGTGTGCTCCCGCTCCTCTCCTGTCCTTGGCCAGCATGGCAAGGTGTTACTTGCATTTATTTGTTCATTCTAAAGGAAATCAAATCAGCTTCCCAGTGCAGCTCAAAAAAGGTCAGGCAATAAAAGCAAGACCCAAAAAGCACAAGCAAGAAAAGCAAAAACTTTTTATCATTGTGAGGTCGTGTCTCATCAAACCATAAACTCAGTGGCAGGAGTTCTGAGAATTCCTGACAGTGCCACACTACCCCAGAACTTTCTTCACTAGTGGCATGACAGGTGTTCAAAAGGACCTGCATCTTGAAAGAATTGATAGACCACAGAAAAACTATATGGCCAAATATATACAATTAACATAACTGACAACCAAAACAAGCCAACATCACTTAAAGACATGCACAAGTAAACAGTACATGTATTTTAGACAGAAAGGAAGAAAAAAGTCTTCAGAATGCCATAAATGAATGTTTTTTAAAAACTCAAGTTTCTAACAGTTTGTCATCATGATGGTATAGATCTAAATTGTATTAGTTAAACAAACAACTAAGGTGTCCTCTGAAAAGAACAACGGTATTCTTCAATTAGTTTCTATACAGTACAAACTGCATTTTCTGATGACGCAGAAAATGGAATATTGGCTTAAATAGCTTTGACAAGACTTTGGCCCTGATGGCTTTACTTTTCACAAAATGTCAGCCTAAATTTAGGCTACCTTAAGACTTAGACTACCTAACAGACTCTGTTTTCTCCACATCTCTCAATGCTCATGTACAAAACTCCCTCACCAGCGTGTAATTTTCCTGTCCTAGAGGAGAGAGCAATCAGAGCATGCCATTTGTGCACTGAGAGGGCAAAGGGATGTTTCCAACTCTGCTGGCATCACAGGAGAGGCAGATAAACAATCCATATCATTTGGCCACCCCAATTGATAAGCTTTAGATTTATTTTTATTGTCTGCACAAGAGAAAAAGGCTTGTTACGTTAGTCTGCTTGACATACAGACTTGAAGAGAACTAATTTTGCCCAGAGTTACAATTAATAATGCAGTTTTCAAATTTGCATTTTGGAGACAAGATATGATAATATCCTCTGCAATCTGAAAACAGGACTGAATCCTTGGCTTCTTGGAAAGTACAGCATCAATACATGATTTCACATACAACAGAGCAAACTAGCCTGAGCACATCTCGTCATTCACTGCAGAGCCAATATTCTATTTCTGACTTGCATAGATGGCCTGTTCCCATATTTGATAAGGCAAAATTCGTCCCTCTACCTAAAGCAGTATAATTCTTCACTGGCAGAAAGTAAAGATGAAGCATTCTTAGTCTGGCAGTGCAAAGAATGAAGTTTGCATTTCATTCACATGCAGAAAGGAAATATCCACTAGATGCATACAAAACTCCAGCTGACTTTATTTTTTGTTGTTGTTTTGTTTTGATCCATGTATTCATCACGTATTTCTTAGAAGTACCCATGAAGGATGGTTAATGAGCTCTTAGGAAAGGAAAAAACAACAAACAAAACAACCAAGCAACAAAAAAGAAAACAAAAAAAGGATGGTCTAGTTTGGTTTTGGGGAGCTCAGTATTTAGCAGTCTTGAGCCGAAGTTACCGATCACAGATTTCCAGTGATCAGAGAGCCCATTAATACTCTGCTTTCCAGGACCCCACCTATCAAATGGGAATAAACAGCAGGTTTTTTTACATTACTATTTAGAGGACAACTGCTTTAAGGATGCTCAAACATAATGGAAGTGGAGAGCATACACTTTAGGCCAAAATATTTTTGCCAAACTACTTCTACAGTGCACAGTCAGCTGGGAGCTGGTAATCTGTGTCCTTCCACAGGGAACTGGCAACATTCTGATTATTATGCATGACTGTCAATGCTTTTTAAAGCCTGTATTATTTCTGATCTCTGATTATTACCAAAAGAAAATTGCATGTGATTTCCCCAAACCACAAAAATAGCTATTTTTTCCTCAAAAGTTAGACACAAGCACAAAAAGCCTGTGCTTTCTTTCATATTTCAAAAGCTTTTTGTATTTACCTGTGTTCCCTAAACGGGTCCCTCTCTTGAGAACATTTTATGTAGTTCCATAAACAGAACATTGCCACATGGCAAAAAACACAGCTAAAGAAAGTTTCTTGTGTCTTCCTCTAGGTTCCCAGGCTTACAACTTAAGAGATATTCCCATTCACTAGGAGAAACAAGACAGCTTAGCAACAGCTGTGGCAAGCAGTGGATCTCACTCATGTAAACACTAAACCTTTGCTGTTAAAGAAAAAGATTGTCTACTTCAGCTCAAGATAATGCATTGAATAACACCCAATTAAAAAGCAAACACATGCCTTTGGGCAAACATTTGTGTCTTTGAATCTATTGTACATTGATGAATTACTGAGATCAACTGAAGGACTTTTTTTTCCATTCAGCCGACGCTATGGTCATACACACCTGCTCCCTTTATTTCATCTCTAGCACAGACCTGGCATGGTCAGTTAGTTTTCAGTTTATTTTTGGCATGAGGATATTTGAACAATGATGACCATGATAAACTGCCTCTGCTCTAGTCAACATTAAACTAGACAGTCCTCTTCATACCCTTCCCATGGAAACCTCATTTGCAAATTGGGGTAAATATTTCTGTAGGATTTTCCTTTTCAAACTGAGCAGAACAGTCTTTGTATTGTTGTGGGGTCTGTGTTTAAAAATGTCACCCTTTCCTTCTTTGTTTACTACTCCCACCAAAAACGACAGTGTTTCCCACGAGAAAATTCATAACTGATGGCCATTTTTTGTCTTTCCTTTTCTGTTAGTCTCTCTTCAGTTACTGCAGACACACAACTATTTGCCCTGCTCTCCTCCTTTAGCTCCATCTTTCATTCACTACTGAAATGTTGAATTCCTTCATGCTTCCCTTACTAAAATCTCAGACAAATCACACTTCTGACCTTTTTCCCATGCTAGTCTCTTGTTTGAGAAGTCTACAAATACCTGGCTGCTCTTCCACCAGCTGGCTTAAAACTCTCCTCCTTAGGTCAATATAAGGAACTGAGCTCCTTTGCTCAGAAAACCACTGACATTAACAGGTGGTATGGTTCTTTTCTTCCATATCTGAATAGGTACAGAGATTATAAACCAGCCAAGTTATTTCCATCCAAACTGAAAAAATTATTTGGAAGAGACCTTGTTGTTGTGATGATGAACACAAAGTACCCCCCTCCATCAGATAAAAGAAGAGGTTGTGGCTTCGTACTGTAATTGTATTACCATTGCCGTTGCTACTTTCCTGTTTTTCCAGGGCCTTGGAGAACCTCCACACACTCACTGACAGCCTGCTTCTGCAAGAAAAGCTCTTCCACTGACATGCTCCCAGCTAAAAAAAACACCCCACAATCAGTCAAAGTCATGTTTATTCCAAACCTATTAATTCAGGTTTCATTTCACAGGGTTTTAACTGCCATAATCTCTGTTGAATGTTGAACTCAAAAAGCAGATGCAAAGCACTCCACAAAGAACAGCTCATGTCAAACATTTACCAGTCTCCCATTCTTTTTGTACATAAATAAATGCCTCTCTCTTTTACTGTTTTCTCTCTTGTATTCGCTTTCTATAGCTTCTGTAGAGTGCTCCACAATCTCTTCTCCCAGAAGCTTCTGATCACTAATCCTGTTTTAATCTTCTTCTGTCTATATTTATATTTCACAACTTAAGTCTCTTACTCTTTGATCCTTTAATAGACATCATACCCTGCAAATTCTTTTCTTACTAACAGCCTGAACATTCTTCATCAAACACAATTCAGAATGTGTTCCTTACCACTTGTTTTTGTATTGTACTTGCAAACTTTCATCTTTCCTCTGTCTACATGCATATTGCAGAAATCATTCTCTCAACTACTGAAATTTTGCCTTTGAGATCACAAACTCAAAGAAAATTTCAAACACAACCAATTTTCTCATGTCTCATTCAATTTTTTTGGAGAAGACAATTATAGAAGTGGTTATAGCATTCAGAAATCATCACACATCATGTTTTAAGTTCTGTTGCTGCTAACATTGTGTCTCTTAACTCCTCATTCATTAAAAGCCAGTGAAAGGGGAGAGACCTCTTCTGTTTTGCCACCTATTCAAATAACACCTGACTTCAACACTTCCACAGTATAAATCTGTGCAATACCAAGTAAAAGGGGAAGCATCATTCCCTTTGGATTATAAAGACTGATTATGTCAAAACTGATGTAGGAACACTGACAACATACTATGAGGCTTAATATTCATCATTCATAATCATCTCACCAGAGCTAGTTTTACTCTTTGCTATATGGAAAACAGAGAGATACAAAGCCCTAGTTTTGTCTTTTTGTCCAACATGAAACAAAGGTAGGCTTTTTATTCCGTGAGAGAAAACACAGTTTTCCCACAGTAAACAGAAAGGGGGCTCCACCACGAATAGAAAAGGAGGAGGAGTGGGGAGGTGGTTGCAGAACAGGGACAGTTACTATGGAACTTGGAAGCTTACTAGAAAAACAAATAAAGAAAAATGTCAGTTTGGGAAAAAACACACTGTTTATCAGTCTGAGCCTGACCAAGATAAAATGACCTAAAAGCATATTTTCAACGTCACCAAACAGGAGGAGCTTGCGAAGCAAAAGCATACAGCAAAGCTTTGTGAATATATCTTGGATCTATTAAAAAAAAAAAAAAAAAAAAAAAGTCAAAATTTCTAGTATTTCTTCATCTCTCTCCTATGCCTGGCTTAAAATATACTTGAGGCAAGCAAATAAACCTGGCATACAGTAACACTTCATTAAGCCAATTCAGTGTTTCTTCTCACTATTGCCAGGATAGTGTCTGCAAATTCAGTACCACTCTTTCACTATTCCTCTCTCTCCCCTCAGTCTGCATCATGCTGTGCAGATCACATACATTTCAGTAATGCGCATCCTGCCTTGACAGTCTTACGTGCTAAATCTGGTAAGGATCTACTAAATCCACACATTTTCATTTCAAAAGTGCATTTTCATGGGGGATGGGCACTTTGTATAATTTACTTGAAGGACAACACACAGGGATGATGCTACAGAAACAACTGGAGACTTTCTTTGGAAACACCTTTCAGCACTGCAGCTGCACTCACACACGACCGACTAAAGCTCACAAAATTTATCAACAAAGCATCTGCAAGACTGGCACCAGTCCCTTATTAGTTAAATATTGCTAAATATCATCAAGCGTTATGGCAAACATTAGAAAGCTCAAAAGATACAACAGCAGCACACAAATTTTAAAAAAAGCTTATCTGAGTGACTCAGTTTGTTTTAATGATAAAACAGTAACAACAACAAACGGGTGTGAGGTCTATCATTCTATCAAGACACTCAGCCATGGTGTTTACAGGTGCTTTATACCAACTAAGCAAAAAACAGCTACAGAATTACTAGGTTATATTAAAAGAAAAGCTTAAAATAACCAGTGTGAGTTAATGTTAGAGGCATGCAATGAACTAGGTTTGGTCACACCTACAACTTATTATTGCCTTCAGCGGAGATCTCCTTTATAAGCTTTACAAATACACTAGTAGAGCTGTTAAGAAGAATATCACCAGCAAATAAGCCTTGTATAAGGCCAGTTGTTTCCTTGTTTTCCATGTTTGATAAATATTAATAAATATTATGTCAATTTCTACTCCATCCTTAAGAAAATCCTGACACTTTCATTGCAAAAGTTTTTGGATCTCTTCATATTTTCTTATTTATGTAAAAGTAAGAATAATAGTCCAGCAAAATCACCTCCTTGAGATTTCCTCGTCTTTGTCACTTTTATATTAAATACATGGTTAAAGATATGACTTGTTGTCCTAACCTCTTCCTCACAAACATGATCACATCATGTCACAAAAGATGGTGTCACAGCTAAAATTAGAAACAAATCTCAACTGTGATGAGTTTAACACTGAGCTTAACCTTCAGACGTTGAGAAATGCTAAGCGCCTTCCAAGAGGTACAGGATTATGGATTCAAGTGTTCTCAGGAGCATACAGATTTTGATAAGAAAAAAGTAAAATTAAAAAAAAACCTCAAACCAAAACAATCCCAAACAAAAAAACAAAACTGGGAAAAAAAATAGTGATAGATTTAGAATAGGTACTGCTGAGTAGAAAGTGGCAGGATTAGTGTTATCCATTTATATATAATACTTGGGGAATGTTTTCCTAAAGATAAACGTGTTCTTAATTTTTAAAGTTCAATTCAAAATCTAAGCCAGTGGCTGACAGGACTAAACCTGCTTCAAATTATATTAAGCCCTACAAGTTTGTGGGCCATTTGACTTACAGTAAAACTGACGACATTGCATATTAAAGATAAGCCTTAAATGACCTTATTTACTTCAGCATACCATCTGATCAATGAGATCATTAGCTATTTCTAAATTACCCCCAAGCACAAAAAAAGGAGGGGGGAAGGGGAGGGTTTGGAACAAGAAAAAATAACAAAGTCAAAACTATGAAGCTAACAAGACACTTCCTAATTCCTGCTACTTTGCAATTTATTGAGTTACACTTCATATTCTTTTCTGTTGCCTTTCCACTTCGTTGGCAAGCTTTCCACACAGGTCTGTAACTAACCCTACTTAAAATTTACTCAGTGTAGTCAATACACCACATTAAAAATTATTAGAATAATTCATGACAATGACATCATGAATCAAGGAAAACTGGTATGTCACTCAATTTAAATCATTAACAGTATCCACTTTTGTACAAGTTAGCTTGTCTACAGCTATTTAGAACTCAATTTGATTTATCTCCATTTAATCTGGGAAATATGGCAAAGATACATGGTATCATGTAGTACGAAATTTCTTTTGAAAACATATCACATTGATGAATTAATTATGACAGACAACATTTCTGCCATGTAAGATGTACAACATATGCTTTACTATCTCTCTTTTGAAAAAGCTTGTTTGCTTCAGATTACACTGCATCAAAACCTTTGAAATGTAATTATTACAGATGTTCTGACAAAAGGCTGAACATTAGGTATCCAAAGCTCAGGATGTCCGAATTCCAAAAGGGGCTGTGAAAGCTGCAAATGAGTATCACACTTCTCAATAAAGAGCACAGCTTGAGTTGTTTTTCCTGGTGGAGGCAGTGAGATTTTCTGCCACTGGCCCAAGCAGCTCTAGAGTCCATCCCTGTACGTCATCCAAAAGAGCATGTAGAGAATGCAGCCAAATGAAATAGATATGTATATAGACACACATATATATATATCTGTCTCACAACATGAGGTACAGTGAAAAGATCAGTAGGCTGTTTCCTTATTTTCCTTTACTTTAATGAGACATTTAGGATAACTGTTATCACAGTAAAGAGAGATGAGCGCCTGCAAGCTGGTGCAATGACCACACAGATGAAGCATAAAAACCTGAAAAAAACAACAAACTCACTTATCAGAATACATATTTTATACAGAAATGTTCTATGAAATATATTCTCCAAAGAATCTGGCTCCCAGCTATGGCAAGATCTGAGCTTTCATTTAAACTACTAGGCTTCTGGTACCATGGTCAAGAAGCTATCTGAACTCAAAGTGTTCACTGCCTATGAAAGAACCTGCAGGAGAGAAGTTTTGGTGGAGTGCTTTCTATTCCAGCTTAAAACTGCCACAGACAAGATCGTGTATCACAGCTTTCCCAAGGCAAAGGTGCAAATTCTTCAGAATCTCCTCACTTAATCTGCAATCTGACTTGAAGGATAAAGACTTCACCTTGCTTCACTCCAATCCCTAGGAAATTTCCTGCTGTCAACCACAACTGAGAAGCTCCAAATATAGAGTAAAATTGATCTCAAAAGGAAAATGGACTGACTGGGGGGAGGAAATCATTAAACAGAAAGGAAAAAAAGTTATTTACTTCCTTTGAAAGGTTATAAATTAAAATTCCAGTATCACTTAGTAATGAAATGTGTTCAATACAACTGTTTTTTTATTTCCCACCTGCAGATAACAGTTGACAGCACAACTGTTAGTAGAATTACTGCTTCAATAAAAATCTGTATAAGCCTGGTTTTATCATGCTCGACATACCAAAATCCCACAAAAGACTCCATGAGCAAAGTATTCATCTGGGTAGAAAGAGCTGTTTATGTCAGGTATAATCACCTTACTATAAAAAAGTATAACACAAACATGAGCCATAATGTTCCTTTGTTATTTGAAACAAATATATTCCCAAATATATATTATTTTCTTAAGTTATATTTTTTACCTTCTGTAGTGTCACCTCAAGCAATAAAGAAACACCAACATCTACATCAATGTCTCAGAAAATACTTTTCATTATTTGGCAGAGAACTAGTACATAACTTCAGATTTCAAACTTTGTATCCCAGCTATAACCAGTTATTTACACAATCTAAGATTAACCTAATGAGTATATTCTATTCCTCTAAACTAACAGCTTTTCTGTTTGGTATAACATCTTTACATAGCTTTTGTAATCGAAACTATGCTGCTCTACAAACTCCAAGTTATTTCGCGCTGTGTTTTTTTTCTGAGCCCTAATAGCAATGCAATAACAGTCTGATTTTGCTTTAATGGAGAAAACATATCAAGGTGTCACGTCCCTTGAGCACTCATGGTCCATGTGACTAACGAGGCTTCCATGCAGGAGTGCCAGGCTGGCATTCATAAGGAGCTCAGATCTCCATTATCAAGTGGCTAAAGTGACCACGCACCTAGCGTAATGCTGCTGTGAGCTGTGGCACCCACTCAGCCCTGCAGCCTTGAATATCAGGCTGGCTACGTGGTTGGATAGACAGAATTGTAGGTGCAACGCATGGTGGAAGCCAAGGAAGTCACCTGCAGGCAGTGACCAAACCTCAGTACCACAGGTTCAGTACCAGGGGGATGCCTGAAGCTGGGAAAAAGAGACAAAGACTTACAGCACCTGCTAAACTGCAAAAACAGCTCTTCTTATTTCTATCATGCAGTCCCTAATTTCACAAAAGGCTTTTAGTATTCCCCAACCAATTATAAGGAAAGGACCTCAAAGCCAAGCAGTGGATGCGCAGATTGCTCATCATTTGACCCATCTGTTGAATTTCATGCCTTCCCATATCCCTAATGGTAATATTAATCAAATACTCTACTTCTAGCATTTCTTGGACACACTGTTTATTTTCTCAGACCTGCATAACAAGCAGCACAGCTGCAAATGTCAGGTAGGAACTGGTGTTACCCTGTTTTAACTGGTGTTACAAAAAACCCCTGTCTTTCACTCAAGTAATCTAAGAGTTCACCTCTCATAAAAATGTCCTACTGGAGATTAAACATACGATCTGTTTCATTGCAGGGAAATCCCTTGCTGAAGAACACCATGTAAGGATATTATGAACTCTTAAATATAAAAAGCCGTGACTTTCGCAAACACAGAAGCATGAAGTCCAATACACCATAACGTCACTAAAGTGGATGTAACGACAAACCGTAATAGTCTTACCTGAACAGCCGAGTCCTGGCTGGACCTGATCCAGCAAGACTACTGCCGAAGGCAACAAGGTAGATTCATTTTTGTTTCACTTTTCCTTTGTTTACTTTCAAAGTTGTATTTAAGCTAAAGGATAAGAACAGCTGAAACAGAAATGGGACACTAAAAAGTGGTAAATCTCTAGAGAAGCTGCAGACAGATATGTGGAAAACCACCCAACTTAAAACACAGTACTAATGAATCTCAACTAGTAAGGAGAGTTTAAGGACACAAAGATGTCCTTCAAAAAGATGGAGTTGTGCCCAGATGAAAATCATGAAGAGAAGTCAATTAAATAGAAGAACACAACAATCCCCCATTCCACCCTGAAAATTATAAGGATAAGCTAGCAAATTGACTAATAATTCTGTCTTAAATCACATGCAGTACAAAAAGACTGTCGGAGAGTCTCTGCAGGGCCAGTTAATATTCAGGATGTGATAACGGCATCCAGAGAAGGCAAGGCCATTGCAGTGAGGCTAGATAAACACTTTGCATGCATAGTAAACACCAGCTCACTCAGAAACAGCGGTAAGTGGTGAAATGGTAAATCTGCAATAGTGAAGACAAGAGTTAAACACGCAGGACTGCAAAACAGAATTCGGAAACTGAATGGGCAATAAACCAGCAAATTAATTAAAGGAAGGTAAAGGGAAAGCGATGTGCGTAAGTGCGGCAGTGCTAGCTTCACATCTAAAATGACATTTTTACAATCACAACCACTCAGGAGTGAAATCATAGATTTGTAAATAGTTCTAAAGAAAATATCTGCTGAATGTTCAGTAGAAGTCAAAAAAAGAAAAAGAATATCACATAATCTAAAATTATATCAGGAAAGAAAGAGGGAACAAACTGAAAATATCATCATACCACTGAATAAATCCCCAGCTTACTTTCATACCTGGAACAGCTTGTGTTTCCTCATTTCAGAAAGAATATAGTAGAATTAGGAAAGGTTCAGAGAAGAGCAGCAAGGATATAATAGGAACTACAAAGTAAGTTAGCACTCTTCAGTCTGGAGAAAAAGGGTTTCATAGCCTATGAAGGGTATGGCAAAGTTCTGCAATTTCATGAGTGGTAGAGAGATGGTGGGTAGGGACCGATTGTTCAGTGTTTTTGAATGCAAGAGCTAAATATAATCAAAAAGGAACTCCCAGAAAATTACTTGAAATGAAGCAAAACAATGCAGTTTTTCACAGACTAGATAATAAGCCCATGGAACTCCCTGAAAAAAAAGGATGTTAATGATCCCAAAACAAGTCCCCCGAGGTGAAATTCCTGAGGTTGTGACATTACTGAGAGAAATATTATACAAATCCATCCCAAACATCTGTTTACAGCCAGTCCTAGAGACAGCATACCTAGTTCTTCATGGTGGTGTACCACCATGGCACAGTAAGGAAACATTCTATGACACTGTAGCAGGACACTTTCCAGCACCATTTTGGAAAGTTAGATGGGTGCCATCACTCAGAAGTGAACTGGGACTTCAAAGAAATTCAGACAAGGTCAACCTTATATCTACTAAAAGAACCTTGTTGAAATAAGAAGTGGAGTTTACTGGTTTTGTAGTTAGCCAAAATAAACAGAAATCTTACCCTCTTTGCAATTCTTCCCTTCAGGTGGCTGCTTCAGTGCCTCAGAACAACCAAAGCAAGCAAATACACAGACAATAGATACAACACAGCCTGTTAGATATGCTCAGCCTCTCTCCATCCCAGATGCTCTTTGCAGCTCCTCCCAATAGGTACCTTACTGCATTAGACTGCCCACTCCCACATGCCATATTTCCTTGTTCCCAGGTAGGCAGTGCACTCTGGACAGGCCTACACACAGCAAAATCTGGTAGAACCAAGAAAACAAACCTACAGCACATGAGAATCATTATAGCTGCAATGCCCAATCATTGCAAAAGCCAATTCATAGAAGCACTAGCCTAACACACGGACCAGGACTGAATGGGCACACCCACTCAGGCCATACAAAAGGAAGGAAGACCCTGCTTCTGCAAAGAAGTATCTGTTCTGATGATCTAATATTTCAAGTGTGATAAAAAACCCCGCAAACTCTTAAATATATAAACCAAGAAAAAAGAAAGGAATATGTTTTTTCCCTCTGAAATTCAACTGCATTTGACATTGTTTGCTCAAACTATTTGTCAATATTTATAAATCTTCAAGAGATTCAGAACCTCATTAACATAATAAATCTACTGTAATCTGAATGAAATGCCTGCAATGTCATCTTTTGCACAAGCTATGCCTTAAGACACAGTAAGCTAATATTTAACAAGTTTTGCTAGGCAAGCCATCTCCATTTATTTAATAGCATCCCCAGTCAGCTAAAGGAAAAATACTTCCCCATAACATTATACTAATAAACTGTGATACCATTAAAGGCCTATGCTTATGGCTCCAGGGAGACAATGAATCACGTATTTACATTTTAGCCAGGAAAGCAGTTGCCTGGTAGCAAGGATGCTCACACCTGCTGCAAAATAATTACAAGGAAACCACTGAAAACCAGAGACAAATAAAACAAACAAACAAGCAAAACCCCCTTTGTAATCCTTTAAATGTAATTTAGGAATACGTTGGATGTCTACAGAGAGGTAGTAGAGTTATCTCTTTACACTGAATTTCTTTGTTGTTAAGTATTAGCATGCTTTCTAATATTCTGAGGTGAGATAAGGAGGAAGGAACACAGATTACAACAGATAAACAGTTTCTTTTTATTCTGCTCAGAGTTGTACTAGTGGGTTTGGAGGAATGAATTATGCCTCATATACACTCATAAATAACCACATCTAAGAAGCACGGATGTAAACAAAAACTATTCTTAAAGACTGAAGTCCACAAAACCGTCGTTAGTGCACTACTGAATCCATAGTTGAGACAAAAGTAAGTTCCACAGAATATCTCATCAGAAGTAGACTCTGAGCAAAATGATTACATCTGGCTGTTGTGTTTTGGCTGATGGAACTGTACCCATCTTGTACTGTTTAATATGTCATAAAAGCTTATCATAGATGCCTTGTATACAATTTCTGGTTTTCTCTAAACATCCAAATTCAACAGTTAGAACTTTACTTAAGAATTTACTTTTTCATATGCATAAACGTGTATATATATAAAAATATATAAATAAAAAATTAAATGCTTACAAAACTTGCTTTTTATATGTATAAGTATTTTTATCCCACAAGGTTCAAATGAAAGCTTGAGAACGTGACATAAATCTTCAGACTAAACAAAGAACCAAACAGAAGGCAAATATAGGACTCTCCTAAAGATACTGAACAATATATAATTATTCAGTAAATAGCTCCTAAGTTTACTGAGTTCTGAGGACTGACTCACGACTTTTATTCTGGGTTGGCAATATAGCCTCGCTGTCTCTCATGCATTTCCTTAACTGGACTATGAAGTCAGAGCTGAGCAACGAAAGATACTCTCATACTTTTCCAGGAATGAAGGGTGAGGGCTAGCAAAACAGGCACAATTTCCTGCCATGTGGTGCAGATTTTGCCAACAGGTAAACCTAGATAAATAATAAAAAATCCAAAACAAACCTCAGAAAAACCCTCATCAGAAATAACAGCACAGGAACTCTGTTTTGAGAGCAAATTATTTTGACTAAATTAAATACTTTTAAATAGCAAGTCCTTGTCCTCTAAGCAGAATTTAGGTAAAACCATATTGATGTGCTTAATTACCCAGTAGCTGATTAAAAGGGACCTCCTGCTATCTGCAAGTAGATTTCAGGTCACATAGTGGAGCATCTGTCATATGAGGGGAGGTTGAGGGAGCTGGGAGTGTTTAGCCTGGAGAAAAAGAAGGCTTAGAGGTGTCTCATGAATGTGTATAGATACCTGATAGTAAAGAAGAAAACAGCGTATTCAGTGGCTCCAGGTGAAAGCACAAGAGGCAATAAGCACATACTGAAATACAGACAATTCTGCCTAGAAATAAGAACAAAAAATCCCTTTCTTACTCTGAGGATTATCAAACACTGGGACAATCTGGTAAGAGAGCTTGTGGAGTCTCCATCTGTAAAGATATTCAAAACCTGTCTGGACACTCCTGGGCAACCTGCTGTAGCTTACAATAATTTTTCCCCCCCAGAATTAAAGAATTCTGGAGAATTCAGAACTTACCGAGACCAAGCCCAGCAACACCATGCATGAATGGCCTTTTGCTCTCTCCATCTTTTGTGGCGCCCCACATGAGCAAGGAAACCGCCTGAACACTTTTCAGTGCAAGACTTGTGCCTTAGATCTACACTTACAAGTTCATGAGCTTTATACTTTTTTTATATGTAATTTAAGACGGTGGGTCAAGCATAGACAGATGCATTTAAGGAATCTTTTTTGGTTAATTTAAACACATAGCTAATAAATTCAAGTCATGAATAGACACCTTGGTCCAGATGTAGCCTTGCTGGCTTAATGTATTAGTGTTCTCATTGCAATCCAGCCCACTGCCTGCAGAGTTCTGCTAGTAGAAGATATTTTCATTCAAAGACCTCCAGTCAGATGACTTATTAGGATGTCTAAGATGCTTTTGCCTTCAGTGGAGAAGTTGCACGAGTTTTAGCAAAGTTTTGGACACAATAAGCCCCAGATGGAAAGGAATCAGCTACTGGCACAGATAATAAGGCCTTCAACCAGCACAGCTACTCATAGAGCAGACACGGCTATCAGTAAATCCTAAACAGTCTCAATTGAAACTGAACAATCTCTCAGAGGCTTAAGTTCAGGCTAAGTTTAGGTTTAAAGGCAAGCTCTGCTGACTTAAACAAAGAGCCTTAGCACTTCAGTGCAAAAGTTCCCCCATGGATCATTACTTTCCCTGAGTTGGGTTGAAGGATGCTTTTATAAACTACGTGTGGGGATCACAGCTACATCTCTTACCTGACCAATGAAAAACTGCACAAAAACTGGAGGGAAAAAGCTTGGCATTTTTCTGAACTGATCCTGCGAAACTGCTCTCATAACTCAAGGAACATTAACCCTTATTTACAGAAGTGCTGGCACCAATAGTTTTCAAACATAAAGCGGAAATGGCTTTTGGTGAGAAAAAAAAAAAAAAGCACAAAACAAAACCCAACAAATACCAATTAAATACTTTGGAAAATTTTAAAAATTGGTTTTGAGCCTCTATACAATTTGAAGCTCTATGCAATTCCATTTTGGGGAGATATAAGAAGCTATTTTTTAATTTACATTTCTGTATAAATTTTGAATAGCAAATATTTCCTACAGTCATCCTAAGAGCTAAAAATTGTATTGATTTATTTCCTTTAGATCACTGCAACATCAAGGGATAAATTATGCACTTGCTGCCAGGACTACAAATCCAGATGAAGTTATTTTAAAGGGACACAGATGAGATGAAAGTTGGGAGAACTAAAACCTCCGTATTGAGGTCATGCCCCTCACCTCCCTCCCCAGTGCCAGAATTTACTGTGTCTAAACATGTCAGGAGCAGAGTTATGCAAGGCCCTGGCTCTGTTACACACCAGGGACCTTGACGTTGCTCCAGAGCCACCATGACTAAAGGGCCTGGAGCTGCTCTCCGCCCCCAACATAGAACTGGCAGCAGACACATCTGTTTGGATTCCACTCCCTAGGATTACAGGCTTTGGATGCCACTTGGGAGTCCAGCACACACACTGCAGCACCCAAGATAGCAAAGATGCCTTCATCACTGCAGCTGACCACCAGATACTGGCAAGGATAGCACAGCCCATAGCCCAAGCCCAAGCCCAAGCCCCCTCACACTGCTTAGTAAATTCCATTCTCCAACCTCTACATTGCGGCTATGATGGCTTCTTCAGGCGAGCGTGAGCCACCCATCCTATAGGCTGCATGTGTGGTGGAGACAAGCAGCTTTTGGGTGAAAAAGTGCACTTCTTTGGGCCCCAGATGCTCCTCGTTTAAGAGTTAAAGGCATCTAGCTATGAGTTCGAATGTATGACCTCACCACATGAACGAACTCATAAGACAGCACTTGTATTTTTAGGACAGAATTTTTGGAAGCCTTCAGCATTGGTCTAATTCTATTCCAACTGATTTCAGTTCTTCTATTCTAAAGAGTCTATGGTCACGCTATTATTTAAGACAACAGGAACACGGCAGAAGCTGAATATAGATCATTCAAATGAAATTGGTTTCTATCTTAATAAAACCTACTTTAAGAATATTTTCCTCACTTTTCTCTTAAGTTTCTTTTCCTACAAAGGTATATATGAATTTGGAAGGTCATGAAGTTGTGTCAGTTTACAGAAATTTGAAACCTGCTTCAAAATACACCATATGATTAAATCAAGATAGCAGAGTTCACTCTAATGAGAGTCACAAGCTCTTTAGCAGGAAAATTGGTATCTGAATTAGTATCTGATCACTCCACAACAATCATACAAATAAATTGAAGAAAAAGACAGCACATCAACAACTCAGTTATAAATAGCCTCTGGCTTGCCAAAACCTTTGTGGACAACAGTAAAACATTAAGTGGAAAGTAAAATAACTTACAGTAATTAGATTTAGAATGCTACTTAAAGAAAGTTGTGACTCAACACTTGTAACTAATTTTACCTTCTGTGATTAGTGAAAGCTGATTAGAGTTAAGTATGTTATCTGCTGGCTCTGACATGATTATTGTCTTACAAAAAATGCCTTATTAATTTTGCTGCAGCTACAAATTTCTCTTAAACAGGTATGGTTGGTAACACCACACATATTCCATTATTCATATATTAAGCTCTCCTATAATGTGCAAGACTCTTGTGTGGAAATCAGGGTTTTTTGTTCAGTACAGATTGAATTCTTTGAGGGACTGAGGAGCTGTGGGTTTAGAATCTATGTTCTCAGAGATAAGAGAGATTAACTATAAAGTGAACTCCCAGTTCTTACAGTTCTAGTCAATAATACCACAAAAATACATGAAAGTTAAAACTTTCACAGGCTTCTGTTGATCTAAGACATTGCAAAAGACATAGGTAAATATGGTAGTAGCGAAATTATCTAGCCACAATTCCCATTTAATTTCAATTATTACTTGACAAATTATTTGATCGCTCAAAATGAAACATGAATAAAGATTAGACATAACAATGACACAGAAGGCAGTTCAATATTTAGAGCAATGCATGTGGGATTGACATCTACTGTCCAATGGATCTTGACAAACACCTGGCATCCCACAGTGCCTAGACAGCAATTCCCTATGGAGAACATACAACAAAGCTCCTCACAAATGGTCTCACTAACTGAATATGAACTATAAAGCACAGTTATGATAAAAGAACTACAACATGACCTGAAACATCCATTTGAATATTGTGATATTTCCAAGTAGTGCCATTCTGGAACAAATAAATGTTAGTGATGGGTATTTCAAGAGAAAATGGGCAAATTTTGCCCCTCTGAGAAATAAGAAGTGAAATCTCATCGTAAATAAAGAGTGGAAAAATCTATTTTTTATATCCTGCTACTACAGAATAAAAAAATAAAATACAATTTTCATATACACTTCCGAAATTCAGCAAAATCCTGGTACCTTATCATTTGTCCTTGCTTGTCTGGCCAGAGTTAAGAAACACTTGAAACAGTTTTAAAACTGAGACATTCTGTTCTTGAAGGACATGGTAGCAGTTGTTCTTTTGATTAAATTTCTCACTTATACATATGTTTTTTCACTACATGGTGACTGAGGCACATCTATTTCTTCTGATAAACACATAATCATAGAAACAACTAGGTTGGAAAAGACCTACAAGACCATCAAATCCAAATGTTACCCGAGACTGCCAAGGCCATCACAAAACCATATCACTGAGGACCTCATAAACACATTTCTTGAACACTTCTAGGGATGGTGATTCCACCACTGCCCTGAGCAGCATGTTCCAATGCCTGACTACCCTTTTGATGAAGAAATTATTCCTAATACCCAGTCTAAACCTCCCCTGGTGCAGCTTGAGGCCAACATCGCCAGGAATTCTCTATCATTAGAGTATGGTTAGTATTAGCAGTCTCTGCCTTGTTTGCGCAGCATGCACCAGGTATTGTAGTCCCATTTGTTCATTTAAAGTTAACAACTTATTTCCAGAGACCCTAGCAGTAGCATACAATAATAAAATTCATTTCAATTCTCGACGTAAGTGGGTGCAACTCCATTCTCTTCAACAGCACTTTCTATTTAACTACAGCTGTTCATGGTCCCTGAAAGAATTTCATGGACAGAGTTGCTCTGGTATCTCTTCTTAAAGTATCACAGAATTTTTCAAGGACAAACTTACTAACTTTGCTGCCAAGGTGACGGATAAAGAAATTTCCCTGGGCACCAGGGGGTGCCTGCCAGAGAAACACTGCTGCAGCCACAGATGCTGCTTTGCAAAAGGGGTGACAAGAGATCCTGAACCATTTATATTGAGTTGGGAGGAAGCCCAATGAAAAATCAGGGGATGCATTGAGGCTGTACATTCCCATATCAGCATATCCTAACATGCATCCTTTTACCTCAGCAACAAATATTGATGTCCCTTCCAAAAAATACGATGGTTGTAGTATTGTTCCTTTCCCCCCCTGTGTGTTCCTCTTTTTCATGTCTCCTCTTGTTAAGTTTCAGACCACAGTACAGAAGCCGTATGTTCACACCCAGGCCTGTGCTGTTCTTTGTACAGCTGAGAGGCTTGTGGCTCTCATTCAGGTGAGCACAGAGCACACTGCAAAACCACTCTGGGAGAGAGAAAATACAGTTTTGCTATGCTTTACCCTAGGGCTGTGTATGGCTTATTAGTTTATGGGGCATTTTCTTACTTACCTAGAGATTTCTACAGCTGCTTTATTGAGTGTTCTATGGGATTATACAGGGCATCTTGATCCAAGCGGAGTCTCTTAATAATGTACATGGACTATGTCAGTTTTGTTATTTAGGGTTTACTGTGATATAAATGAGAACAGAGACAGGTTTTGGCTCTTTACCTAGAAACATCAGAACCCTTTTTGTTTATGCCTCTTTTATGAAGTATTTTCAAGTTAGAAAGCAGGACTGCCCCCACAGGTTGCTTTCCCCTCAGGCGCTGATTCTAAAATCAATGACTGAATTTGAAGGAGAAAAAGACCTCTGTAATCTTTTCAGATCCTAAATGGGCAACCTCTATTAGAGCATGTTTTATTTCAAAAAACTAAGGCCCAACAACCATGAAGGGCATGTGGGCCTTTCATAAACCCTGCACACTGGTTCCACTTCAGCGAAACTGAGTGAAGTGAAACAGGCAGGTTTGCTGAAGATCAAATAAAACTTATTTTCTTGTTATTAATTTAATGGAGTACCTGAAAACTTCATCCACTCAAAGCCTGTCTCCTCTGCCACCTGCTGGAGCCCTATATAAACCATGACATACCATGCTATAACATTTGAAATCTACCACAAGGAAAACATCATAATTATGTAAAATAAATTAGCTGCATAATCAGATAATCAGGAATACTACTTTACTCTTATCAGGTTGACCTAGCACAGCAAGCAAGCTTTGATCTCAGTTATAGCAGTTAGGTCAGCAACCTATAACAAAAAAATAAATTTTTTCCAGGCCCTTCAATAAATAAGCATTTAATGTAAAAAAGAGTAACTGTTCCAAACACTTGCCTTTCTCACAGTATATAGCCAGTTACACCAACATAATTCATACAGTTACCCAAGATGTATGTGTCTGTAATGGAGCCCAGACTGTTATGTTATTTTCCTCTGTGTTTTTAAAACAAGTGTCAAAACCATGTTTCAGAGTATGAGAGTTGCATACTACCCATATGCCCTGCAGCCTCCTGTAAAGAACCCTGTATGTGCTAGTGTCATGTGAAAATACATTTTAATCCATACATTTCAGGATTGATCTTACAGGCATGATGCAGATTGCAGTAAACCACAAGAGACTTCTCCTTTACAGATGGTGCCAAGTGTCCCTTCTGGTGCCCAGCCAGGCCCAGTGCTGAATTGTCACAGGCAGAACAAGAAAAGGCAAAAATGGACAAAACTTCTGCAGGGGCAACTCGACCTCTGCAGACTCAACACACCAGACCTCCCAGGGCAAAGTTGTATGGACAAAGGCCAGACAAGGGGAGGAGATTCTCTGTCCACAGCTGAGACTACTACTCCCACCACAACACAGGGGAAGCTTTCTAATGCTCTTGGTCTCTTCTGAGAAAAAGGGCTCCAGATTTCATTTTTTCCTGAAACATTTCAGAAATGATCCCATATCAACAAAGAGATGCTTCAGCCCCTTCAGCTCTCAGTAAGTTTACCAGAGACTGACTAAATCTCCAATTAAATCATGATTTTCCACATTTTGGAATAGGAACAGAGCAAGTGAAGAAGATACCAGTCAGTGAAGAAGCTGCCATTTCTGATTCTGCCATGGTTTCTTTATATTATCCTATACTTGGCTCCTTACGGTTTCAAAATAATTTAATTTCTTTCACTTGGCCTTTTGCCTCCCATCATTATCAAGGTGCGTGGGAGCAAAGTTGAAGGTACAACAGCAGAGTCAGCTAAGACAGCTCTTCTGGTGAGGAAGTCTGGGCAGGGGGGGAAATTATTTTGCCCACGCAAAATAATTTAGCCTCCTTTGCATAGGAGGCTAAAGACACATTCTCACTGTTCACTGTGCCAAGCCTACACCCAGGGCTTGGTGAGCCTCTCCTATGCTGTTCACGCACAGCCATTTGGTCGACTGGAGCAGGCTGTGAGAATTTCCCTATCTAGAGGGCAAAGGAAACTAAATTAGCTGTCTATTCCCTTTACACTGGCATAACACCAAGTGCAGTGAAAATCTCATGGGATGTGTAATAGTCTCCAGCTAAGAGGTGATAACGTTCCAGCTCTCCTCCCTGTTGCCAGCTGTCTCTCAGGTTCTGGCACCACCAGCATCTCACCTCCACCCTAACACAGGATGCTTACCCTTAGAAGAAACTAAAGGTGGTTTAAGCTAGATGTTTGTACAACCATTAACACACAGCAAGAGGGGAGTAACTAGCAGCACTGCCTCTGAGCTGTTAATTGTTGTGGTTTGTATTGGGTTTACTATTCAATGTTGCTTACGGTAAGGGAGCTCATGTTTCTCCAGGAAAACTTCCACTCCGCTATGTGACACATCGCCCTTTTCCCATGGCCGAGCTTTGAAAGAACAATACTTTCTCCTCAGCTGTGTGAAGGACAGAGCCTGGACATCTACCTCAGCAACACATATCCCCAGTAGGTGGAGGGAGGTTCTTGAATCCCCAAGTAAGGTGCTAATACAGCAGAGAGGAACAGGATTTTGCACATACTTCTATCCTCAGTATTTCTTACTGGATAGCTGGAAGCAGTCCACCACAGAGATCCTCACTCCCCAAGAACCTGCCCTGGAACTCCTGCCTCTCTCCGGTACAGCAGAGTCCATGTGCCCACAATGCTGCTGTAGGAGCCCAAGAGTTAGACAGCACAGTAATCATCTTTAGCTGCTCAGGACACTTCTGGGATACTGTGTTTAAGCTGAATCTATCCCAAGTGGCACGTGTGCTTTTGCTGTTTCCTAATTGAATGGTCTGGTACGAGTGACCTGCGGTTCATTGCTGATTTTCTGCTGAAAGAGTTATATTTGCAATTGAAGTTGAATGGATCTTACCTGATACACAGCAATGATATTACTAAGTACTTTGACAAACAGAATTTTTAAAGTTGGGTAGCTATACCGCTATTTGAAATAATCTCTGAGGATATGTCTAAACAGCAGAATGCTCCACAAGTCAAGAGATATCCTGTCTTAACATAGCACAACTACAGTGCTTCACTCAGGCTAATTTAGGAAGCACAATGCAGAACATCTCATTATGCAGCTTATGGTAGACTACCTAGCTCAACCAGAACTAGCTGAAGTACCAGAGCACAGCAGTGTTCTGAGTTTGTGTTGTCTAGCTACAAAATAAAAATAACACCATCTTATCTCTTAAGGCCATTATGATAAAAAAAAAAATAATCTGTGAAACACTTGGACAAAACAGTCAATAACCACTATCAAAAATCCTACAGGACACAAAAAATTCTGTACCCAGTGCAGGGTTGAACGGCAGGTAGTAAATAAAGATAGAGCTTTACTGAAGAGAGAATGAATAAGGTATCTTTAAAGAGCAACCTATACAGCTATCAAAGAATACCAAACAAGCCAGATTCTGATGGGGAAGAAACCCAGTCTTAATAATGAAAGTGAAATGCCTATGCATAAGAGGAAAGGAGGAAAACTGGGGGTATATAGACAACCTGTTTGCAGTTTAACTCTTCTGGTTTAGCATTCCACTATTTTACCTTTCTATCTCCTTTTTTCCCTAATTTCACATCGGTATCTGACACACTTTAAATACAGAAATATATGTAATATGTTTTCTAATTAAGAATATTCCTTTCCACCTGACCAGAAAACAGAAGGTGTCTGTCTTACCTCAGGTTTTATAGTGAACTATTTTTTTAAAAATCTATTTTGATACGCCAGGTTTCTAAAGTCAAGCTAAAAAAGAAATCCATATTTCCTTTGTTGGGATATTACAGTCCTACTTGTATGCAGGAGTAGTGCTTTATTTCTCTACATGACATCTGGTTCTGCAATGGTTATTTATAGCAGGGAAGCACAAACGTCCCTCCCACCTCCCCCAGTATAAGGGTCACAGAGCCCTTACCTGGTACTAGATTTAACATGACAGGTGATAACATAGAAGTAAAAATAACTTGTCACTATTCCCTTCAAAGTCATACAATTACTACTTTAAACACAAGGATGATCTGTTCTTAATTACAGAAGATTTAAATACAACAGAATACAAACAGATGCACAAGTACACTCCAACAGATACCTGTGTATGTACACACGCACATATGCACTTACACATTCCTTATGAAAGGTTATTTTCGTCAGAAACCCACATGAAGGCAAACACCAGCTTTAATTAAAATCAGCTCAGTAAACCTGATACTGGATTTCCAGTTCTAAATGGAGGTTTACAGGGCTCCAGTGGTACAGATCCTCAGTAAAGCCCTCTGCTAGACCATTATCCTCAGCCCAGCATGCGTCATCAAGTGCCCCTGCCTATTTTAGCCTTATTAATGTGTTTAGGCACACATCAGTAAATTAGCACAAATAGGTCTAAGGTTTCAGTCATTTCCATCACAATAAATTTACCTCTCACCTTCCAGAAAAATAAATACTGCAAACCAACCCTGGTAGTTTCCCAAGCAAGCTGCTCTAGATATATAGCAGATTTCAGAATAACATACTGCATCTCAACAAGTTTATACAGCAAACAAAATGAGCTTTTTAGTCAACATCCATAGACCAATTCAACCATTTTGGTTTTGCATTATAGGACATCTGCTTTCAAAAATGGGGACACTTCACCCTCTCAAAGATAAAGAAGTTAAAAATAAACATTTACTTTTCAAGTATCCTATACATCAGTAACCAGAGCAAAACTTACTTGGGCTACACTCCAAATGTTAATTTTTAAATGGGTAAAATAGAGGAATGGAATAAAAGTAAGGCAGATACCAATCAAGTCTGAACACAATATTTACACAATCTGTCACAGAGCTACTGTCAAGGAATTTTACTTGGTTATCCCACTCTGTCTTGCTATATAGACAACAACTTGACTAAGAAATTGCTTAAATCTTTTAGTAGCCACAAGAAAATCAAGACCTAAAAATCAAAGCCAGCAGGAAGAAGAAACCATGATAGCTCACTGCATGTGTGCTGTAGTTCTGTAGACAACCAGAGGTTGCTTATTTAGGGTATCCACACCTGGCAGGCTCTACTTTAACCACTATATAATACAGCATTAAAGTCACTGATTTAGGTACTGATCAGAAACAAGTTGTAAATCTACCCAGGTTTAAATGGTCAATTACTCACTGAGCTAATCAGCTTGAGTGCCTTTTGAGACCTCTATTATAGGCAATAGCATCTAGTGATCTTTCCCACTTGCCAAAATGAAGGTCACCAATATGGTTAGAGATGTTAGTGCATCCCACTGTTAGGACAGGCAGAGAAAATGCTCCAAGAGGCCTTTTTTCATTTTCTTTTATACTTCCATTGTCATAATCAAGCAATCATTTTTTGTGTAATCAAAGCAAAAAGAAACCTGCCAGTAAGCATTCCCGTTAACCTGGGAGAAAGGAAGCTATGTTGATGCTAATTTGCCCTCCTTACTATCAACTAATCAAGCAAAACTTGATTGAACAGAATATGTGGAATTTATTCAGTCTTGGTTTGTCTTGGTTTAGCTTTCTATCAGAAAACCTGTCTTTCTAATACAGACATGTATGTATATTTTCTACTTTTTGTTTCATCAAGAGCTATGGTAATCATCCTGGTATGATTTGGAAAACACAGAGAAGCACAACCAATCAGACTACCAGTTAGCCAAGAAAATGAAAACCATCTGCACAAAAGGTTATCCCAGTGAGGCCTGCTGAACCTGAAAACAAGAAAGGGTTGTGAGTTTAGGATGGTAGAAAACTGTCACAAAGGTATTTGTTTGCATTTCTACTTACTCACAAGTTATAACTTGTGGCACAAATTCTAGCAGCTTACACTGTATGACATTACATGATGTTGTATTTACTTGACAGAAAAGAACCCTTCGGGTTCATGGGTAATTATTTATATTTTAGCTTATGCCCATATTTTCACACTATCCCATTATGAGCTAGTAATAGAAATGAAAATCCTTAAAACTTTTTAATTTATTCTGGGATGTGAAGCTATATTTAAAAATAAAATACTGCATATTGACTGCAGTCTGACTGTTGTAGACTGTACTTCTCCACATAGTGATAGGTGCTATACCTTTCACACGTAAAAGGCCAGACCCTAAATCTAAAGATGGATAAAGAGAAAGACTTAAATCCCGTATGAGTAGAGTCAGTTTTTCAAGGCCACTTAGCAAAAGAGGAGGAAATGTGAATGAAATAAGGTCATTCTGATTTCCAGTCTCCTGTTCTGATCACTGTATAATAGCACTGTCCCCAGCTCCCTTTCAGAAAGCTACCCATAGAACATATCCTACACATAATTAACTGAAGCAACAGTTAGTATCTTGAAGGATCATAAAGGAAAACATGAGTAACAGCACAGAATAACAAAAAAGAAAATAAGCAATGCTATTTTACATATCCCGCCAACATATTTGCAACTTTAAAATTTCATTAGTACTTGATCAGAAGTCCATTCTTACGGTAAGAAACTAAAGCGAGTACAAATCTAAGTATTCATCAGGAAGCTGTGGATCTTCTGCCAGTTGAGCTCTGCCATTTTATGAACTCAGAGAATAATACTCATCAAAGCATTCAGGCAGAAAAAAGGAACAATAACTAAAATGGTGCTCTAGCCACAGTTAAAGCTCAGAAGCATTGCTGGAGTGTTTGATAGTTCAGATGAATGTAAATACCCTATTTACTGCTGTGAAGTTGTCAAGAAAAAATGTTGTGAACATTTAATTATTACCAAGAATCCAGAGAATCTAAGACATTAATTTTAAATATTCAATTACCTATTGAACAAAACTCTATTAGGATGCTGTCATGAGTGTAGCGGCTGCTTGTTAACTCTCCCACATGGCAATAAAACTTGGGCAATGAATGTAATTGTACTAGGGATCAAAGAGCTGAGCTCCTACTGAGAAGCAAGTGTATACACCGTCAATACTTCATCATTTGGAGTCACTTTCCCTCCTCTTCCTAATATGAAAGCTATAAAAACAAAAGAAAAAAACCCTCAAACTGGTATTGTTAAAGCCAAAAACTAATTAGTCATTGCTTCCCAAAGTGTTATGTGAAAAGTCTCCAGTAATAATGGGCTGCATTCTCAAATTTTATAGGTTTACTGAGTCTAGTGTTCTCTGGTATTTCCTGTTTCCCTTGCTAGGGAAGATTGAGTTGAGTTTACAAGTCATCTTGAATAACACACAAACTTTTCAATAAAGGCAATAATTTGTAGATTCATAAAGCATACACTTGAAGTAAAGACAAGGGTGGTAAAGAAAGGGAGCAGTAAGACTTTTTCTACTGTTTTCAGAACTAAAATCCCCACAGCATCTCAAACTTTTCAGTAGCATATGATTTGCCTTTTTGGTAGGGTCTGATGACGCACTTTTATTTTTCCAGTTAAAATATCTGAGCTTGAAAGCAGTAATATATAAGATTCCAGTGGGAAACAAAAACCCCAAGCATCCATTTAAGTCTAAAATACTATTTCTGTATGTGAATGTGTACACAGCATAACAGTCTTAGGCTGCTTACAACATGGGGAACAACGGACAGCTTTCTCTCTCTTCCCTTGTGAGACATTTCAGCAGAAGATCTCAAAACATGACATTTAAGAAGACTTCAGTGTGATCATTGAAACACTTACATGTGTTAGTTTTCCAAGCTATGAGCATCTGAACAGTGCTCTCAACAACTAATGGCAAGTAATCACTTTCTTGGTTACTTTACCTACTATGAAAACAGGGTTAAACATCATGACTGTTGATCAAGGTCCCAAGATGATGATTCAGACCCCTGGCCCCATTACAGTTAATGGGAGTTCTGCCATTGACTTTATTATGTCAGGATTTCAACTCCTGAGACCATTTAATTATCTCAGATATTTATCACCTTGTTTCTCTTTTACAGCACAGCTAAAAGCATGTCCAGAAGAACAGCAGCCATAATGCAGTGACCAAACACTGCTTTAGGGAGGACTCAAAAGAGAAAAAAACATCATCTTCAAGAAAAACAATTCTTAAATCACCCCCTGAATTTGTGTGCAATCCCAAGCCATATTCACTTATGACATCTAGTAGTACCACAGCTCAAGTGTGCATTGCTGCATTTTAGTTTACTTGCATTTTAAACAGTCATTATGAATATACACTGGTCAAGATAATGCTCTTTCAACAAACAAGATACATTAAAACTCTTTTTATATCCATGTGCAGGTGTATCTGCCACCTTTCCAGTACTGTTTTGCTTTTTATTACATTAGCAAAACCTCCAGATTCCCTCAGGACTGTGTTCAAGGAGAAAATGCCTTTGATTTACTTAATAAAGAAAACAGATGCATCTCTATGCTTAACTATCAGCCATATAGTAAAGTTGATAATAATAATATGCAAAATTACTCTTTTTTTTCCTTTTTTTCCTTAATCTTCTGTATTCAACTCACATTGGCACAAGTCTAAACCCAGCCCCACTGAAGCCTAGCAGATTCTACTGCCTCTTATGGCAGTGTGATAGAAGCAACAGGATTGGTACTGAAGAAAAAAAGATAAAAATAAGAGACAGAAAGCAGGGCAGCTGGGCTGATTCAAACACCAAAAGACACCTCTTAGCAAGCCAGAAATTTAGGCTGCATGTTTTGTGCTTCTATGAAATATTTTTGCATTTGCTGACTATTAAACTGCACAAAAAGTATTTGGAGATGTAGTAAACTTGTGAGGCTTTGGTTAAAAACAGGTTTTCTGCAGTAAAACTCTGCACTGCAAAGATGACTTTATCCTCAAACTTGAACTCTACTGATATTTAACTAACATTTTAACAAACTAAGCATCTGAACATGCTTAGTCTCATCATATTATATACAATGTGTTTTACATACACAACACTTCAGCAAATTCATAAAAGCGAGAGCTCTAAATTTGTCTCTAGCTGATGTTAACTTCTTAAGAAATGCACACATCTGCATGCAAATGAGGGACATCAGTTGAGCTCCTCACATCTTGTACGTGGTCCTGCAAACAGCAGTTCCCACAGATAAAGCACTTGGTCCCTCAGCTCCTAGTCAGAGCTGCCTCCATTCGGTGATCTGGCACAATACGTGCAGTCTTATAATAGATGTCAAAAAGTCAGAAAGCCATATAATATCTATGCTTTCTTTCTAGCATACAGAGCCTCTGGGTTTTAAATGTTCATTAAAAGTAACAAAATATTTTTAGAAATGAAATGCAAGATACCTCTTTTGAATAAACTGCTGTGTTCTGAGGCAACTGGGTTGTAAAAACAAAAAGAAGTATTAATAAAAATGTTCCGGCACCTTAAATCTGTTGTAATTTAGTAAATTACTCTACACCCATCCAGTAGTCCTGAAATATAAAGTTACTTCTGACTTTATACTGATGTATTTCTAGCAGCAAATCTTCAGTGCAGACCATTTATTTGACCTCCCTCTAGCACAGATCATGTTTTAATAGTGAAATTCTTTATGCTTCTAAAAATAGCAATGCAGAGATTCTGAAATGATTAATGACAGTAAGGACTGTTGAGCTTGATGTAGAAAAATAAAACAGGGTATACAACCATCCATCTACTGAAAGCTGCAAGATTATTTTTGCTGCTCTGGGGTGAGGATATTAAATTTCATAAGTGCTCTTCTCTTCCAAGATTGTCAGAATGTCAGTGGCTTTACCCAACATTTGTTCTATCATTTAATAACTGCCTAGAGGTACCACAATACAGGCAGCAATTGAAGGGTGGTTTTCTAAAGATATAAATAGGAATGCTAGACATGAGTCTAGTATGAAAATCTTGAGACTCCCAAGACTCAGGAACTGAAATCTCCATCACAGCCCTGTCCTTGCAAAGCATTCTTCTGTTCAAAGCGCCCCCTAACAAACACATCTAAGATGCAGAGATCCTGTGCTTCTCCGCAGAACACAGACCTTTCTGCTTGAAAAATCTTATTCAGGACATAGCACTGCTACAGTGTACGTGTGGAATTTACTTACTTTCTTTATAGAATTGCCAGTGTTTATTAATGAATTGCCTATAATTAAAGCACTGATCTCTAGTCGGTGTCTGAGTATCTCTTGTGCTGGTAACAAAGAACCACGTACCATCAGAAAATTAAGGGGAAGAAAGTATATCATAGGACTATTATAGAGATGCTACCAGTGAATTATACATACAATTTTTATTTCAAAAGGGTGACCATAAAGCTGATTGCATACTTTCATAAGTTAGCAGCAAGGCAGCTCAGGTGAGCACTCTTAAGAGTGTGATCCAGGTTACCAATTTAGATTGAGTAAAGAAGGTAAAAATAGCAGACTATCCTGAATCAGATGCTTAATTTTCAGATGTATAAAGTGACGTGAGAATAACTGTGCTTTGTGCATCAATACCACTTTTTTTTACCAATTTTTCTGACTCAGGAGACACTGTCCAGGCATATTCTGCTTTCTAACCTGACAGTGTTTAAAATGTTACATGTGATGAATGCATTTTCAAACACTTAGACTGAACCTACCTCAGTGACACAAGCTGAATGTCAGCTGTGTCTTATGTTTCTACTTTATCTTGCTTATCTCAAAAAGGAGGAGAATCACGACCCTCCATTTTCCACACTTAAGCAGCAGGCACTTAACAACACTTAAGCAGAGGGTAGAATAGTGATCAGCATAGAGGTAATAAGGTATCAGCAAAAACCATGCATATTTCTTGGCTGGATCAGCAAATGATGTACAGGGGAGATGCACAATCTATTGTACACACAACTCACACACTGCAGGACAAAAGAGAGGAGACAGAAAACCCTGATGACAGTCATATTGCCCCTGGTCCCCCAGTATTGCAGTCCACCAGGTAGAAATGGTATTGTTCATTATGAACAGGATGGAATAATCTGACAAAAAAAGCTAAGAAATTGGTTCACAGCCCATTTCAATTCACAGTATTGAGATGTGAAACAACAACAGGCATTTCTCTATGACCATTAGGACACAAGAACATTAAGGACTCAATGCCGAAATTTTAAACAGCAAAACAAATCAGGGAAACAAGCCAGGATCATTGACACATAGTAGCACATAAAGTTCTCTTCCACTACAAATTCGCTTGGTGTTCATTGCTGATAATATGCAGATGTCAGTGCACTGCCTAAAAGCTTTCTTGTAATGAAGGACTGATTTTACGTACTATTAAAATTATAATGCCACTGCTGCAGGGAACCTGAAGGACAACAAGCTGAAAGATAATACTGAAAGAACAAGATCTGAATGTGCTCATTCTTCATATTCTACCAGTCACTTATCACTCAAGGAGCAAATTTAACTGCTCAAATAATAGCATTTATAAGGATCCCCAATCTTTAACTCCCATTTCAACATCAGCCACATGTGAAATTCTCAGCATTTCTTTTACAGGGCTTATAATTTGTACATAAAGTGAAAGTGAGCATATACAGAAGATGTTTCTACAAGTAGATTCTGGATTTTATAAGAAATAAACAGTTATGAAGGAGAATTAAAAAACAAGCCTTTTAAATTACATCTGGTGAATGCAAATAACAAACATTCTCTCTTAATACTTATTTAATAATTAAATTGTTTAAATAAGATATTAATATAATGCTCATTTTAAAGTTCTTTTAAAACAACTTTTAAAGCATCTATAATTATTTAATTATGCTAAGCAGGCTTTAAGTACATTTACTTGGCTTTTATAACAGCAATTTAAAACTGAATAAATTAAACTCTTGCAACTTTTTAAACACAGAGATAGCACATACAATTCTTCTTGGAAATGCTTTCACCAACAAGCACCTTTATGCATATAAGCAGTGCCTTTGAGTTCTATTCATGGAAGTGTTTTCTGGAATGATGCCCTATGGAATAAATGTAGAAGTGTTACTTTATTTTCTAGTATCAAATATAGCTGAGGATTGTACAGTTTTTTAATAGCCATTTTATTCTTTCTGCGTATGAAAGCCAGTGCTTTGTTGGTGGGACACTTAGAAATTTCTGGAACCCATTCATGTAACATTGGGAGTTCTTATTTCTATGCCATGAGAAGTATAAAATTTCTTACTGAAGGAAAAGAAGTATTCTGAAATTTTTATTTGCATGAAGAAACACGTACCCTTGGGGGCCATCCTTGCAACTAATCTTTTTGTTTCAAGACCGTAATTCTGCATATTTTTGTATCTTCTCAGTTGTTCACAGCATATCACTCTGTATCAAGATGTTCGGTTTCTACCTTTGTATTTTTTAAATTGTATTCCTTGCACTTGCTTTTCTGAAGTTTTATGAAGATCTCAGTGCAAGAAATAGTACATTGATATGTTTGTATAAATTCTTTGGGCTAACGCATGAGAACTCTCCTTTTGTTCCAGCACAGTGACAGCTCACGGATACGTTTCACGCAATCTTTTTCTTTTTGGGTTGTAGCCATCAAATTTTAAATTACTAAGCAATGTTAAAGTGATGAATGCAAGATACTAATCTTGCATTTGAACTGTATGAGAGATAAAGCTATGCTTTGCAAATAAAGCTATTTGTTAAATATAAATGAGCATCCTTTTTGTTTTCAAAGGGCATTTGGAGAAATACGGTTTAAGTCCTTGCCATATTTGCAATAATAAAATCTTTGAAAAGGAAAGCAAAATCAAGCTCTTTTCATTAAACAAAATATCTTGATATTTTTTGCAAAATACCTTTATTTCATTCTTAAATTGCCAACCTCCACATTCCAGGTTCCTGCCAAGATGTTTCCAATATTTATCATTAGGATTTCAGCACAGGAAAGAAGGAACAAACTGAATTTCATAGCTGCCTAGTGACATGAAAAGTTTTCACAGTAAGAAATTTCCAGCGGCACTGTCTCTAGAGTGATCTGAAAAGTGAATTACTTCATAGAAATTATGACAGGCAGAATGACATGTACAAACGACAACAAGGATTTCAAGGTTCCATGCTAGGATTTTGGATGCTTATTTCAGTGTCATTAGGGAGGGAAGAAAGACATGCATGTACACAGCTGTCACAGATGTTAATTTTCCAGGATCAACTCCTCCATGCTCAGAAACAATCCAGCTGAGGGGCAGGAGGACAAGCAAAGGCAGGACGAGGCCTGCACGGATGTACAGGGAGCTACTGACAAAACTCAAAAATGAAGCATTACAGAGTGGAAGCAGAGACAAGAGACTCTGGAGGAATACAGAGACTATCCAAGCACACACAGATGGGATTAAGAAAGCCAAAGCCCATCTGGATGTGAATCTGCCATGGCACATGAAAGGCAACAATAAGACCACCGACTGCCATATGAGCCGCAAAATGAAGGTTTGGGAAGAGTTGGGTCAAATGGGGCAGAGGACATGGAAAAGGCCAAGGTACTCAATGCTATCTTCACCTCTGCCTTCACTGGTAAGATCTGTCTGTAAGAATCCTTGGCAGACCAGTGGGAAAGTCTGGAGCACTGAACGCTCACCACCCATGGAGCAGGATCAGGTTAGGTACAGGTTAGACATAACTGTAAGACCTGACAGGAAGATCCCAGGAGTGTTATGGGAGCTGGACAACGTTGAGGGAGGTGACCCTTTCACGCTGATCCACACTGGCGAGACACATCTGGAAGGGTGTGTCCAGTTCTAGAGATAAAGGTCCTCAGTACAGGAGAGACAACTACATACCGGAGTAAGTCCAGCAAACGCCTACAAAAGACAATGGAGGGACCGTAGCCTCGTGTATGAGAGGCTGAGAGAGCTGGAACTGCTCAGTCTGGATATGAGATGCCACACGAGAATCTTATCAATGCATACAAATGTATAATTGGAGTTGTGCTGTAAAGAAGATGGAGATGGACTCTTCTCAATAGTTTCCAGTGAAAGGACAAGAGGCAACGGGCACAAACTGAAGTACAGGAAGTTCCACTTAAACATAAGAAAAGATTTTGTTCACTGTGAGGGTGGTCAAACGCTGGAAAATGGTGCCCACAGAGGCTGTGGAGTCCCCACCTCAGGACATTTTGAAAACCTGATTGGACTTGGCCCAGACAAACCTGCAGTAGCTGACCCTGCTTTGAGGAGGGAGGTGAGAGAATTTGATCTCCAGAGGTCCTTTCCAAACTCAACAATTCCATGGGTTTGTGACTCTGTCAAACACACTGTAGTATTTTATTGTAGCTGGAGCATGCAACAGCCCTAACCTTCCACTTCCTATGCTTCATCATGCCAGAATTGAGGAAAATGGCCAAATCATCAACTGAATTTCATGCAAAAGGCCAAACTTAAGCTCAGAACAAATAAGCACTTTTGATACCACACTGCTTTTGCTGAACCAAAGAAGGCATCACAGAAGCCAATTATTTTTGCTGGTTTTATCCTTAACTCTTACATTTTCAACGTTCACAACCAAAAACTTCAGTTAATGAGATCCATAAAGATTTTTTAATCAGCTTACATTGTGAAAAAAAAGTATTAAAGTCTCCACTTTCACAACAGGCGCATGAAATATATCATTTTATGATATATTACTAGCACAGGAACTCACCTCCCCCCTTCCTCTGAACCACCTGCAATTTTTAATAGTCGTGTATTGCCAGAGTACCAGAAACCCATAAAAGTTTAAACCTGCCAATTAACAAGTAGGTAAAGTTCCAGCCTTGTACAATATTTTGATTGCTTCCAAGAGTTTTTCACAAAAAACTGAAAATATTTCCAGAAAATTGTTAGCCAGAGTTTTGATCTGATCTATTGCAAGTTGAGTAGTAGGAGAAAAACATAAATGTATTATGTGTGAAAAAAATAATTTTTTATAAATGATAGTAGGCCTGCCAAAGCAAACTCTAGATAAAAAGCACTTATTTGTTAAGGGAAGGAAGGGAAAAATAAAGAAAAAGTAATAAAGGCTTTTATACTAATATATTTCCCCTCAAAAGGGACACAGAAAGTAAGGGCAGAGTTCAGCTATTTAGTATAGGTTAATCAAGGTATGAAGTATGGTGCTATGGTGCAATAGATTTCAATGTATTTAATTTTATTGCATTGAAGAAATAATGAGGTCAAATGACATTATCTTGGTTTTCAGCAATTCTTTAGAAAAATAGGTAAGAATGTAACAGTTTTCAAAGTTTTCAGGAATACACAAATTGAAGTGCAAAGTAGTCACATTTATGCAGATCTGGACTGGGAGGTTCATACTAAAGTATAATTTCCTTTTGTGTTACAATTGATAATCAGGGGTACTAAGCACTGACCAATACTCCCATTAAAGCTTGAACAACAATAACAAAATAGAACAATAAAAACATATCCACCTCTGAGAGCTGAGATGTAATTATAAAGCAAGAAAGTCTAATGTGTATTGATAGGAAAGAAAACATAGACAATATCAATCACCAACTATAACAGGCACCAAGTCATATCCATCCAACTAACCAGTGCTGAATTTTCGTAGGCACCACAGAGTTTCGCACATGAATACAGGATCTCTTCCATATGAGAAACATAGTGAGAAAGCATGAAGATGTCCATCTGAAACTCCTCCATATGAGAAACATGAGAAAGCATGAAGATGTCCATCTGAAAGTGTAACAAACTGGTAAAGAAAGCTGTTAAAGCAAAAAAAGTGAGAATACATCTTTGCTATTGGAAAGCAAATGCCATGAACAGCAGCAGAAAACAGGAGAAAGTCAAAGTTAGTGGGAGGTGGCTGAAGCTGGAATCCTTGAAGTTCACAGAATTAAAGCAAACAAGTTATATGGCGAGATATCCAATGCAAAGAGGATGATAGTGAATGAGAGAAAGGGAGCTAAGGGAGAGAAAATAAATAATAAATTGCTGAGGGCATAAGTGGAAGGACTTGGAAAATAAAGAGAGCCTACAGGTGACGGGATGAAACTAAATAATAGTGGAAAAGTTTGGGTTTACAGGACATCTTTCTGGCATAGGAATGCAGGTGCTGCAGAATAATGTAATCCCTCACGCTACACGGTTACAACTGAGCACAGTGATAATTCACTCATCATTCTGAATCATTCACAGGGGACCTTCAAGGCACAGCATAATGATTCCTGCCTTCAGGTCAAAAAAATATTTGAATCCATTGCGTCAGAAAATGCTGGTATTATGCAAATGAGTGTACACAATTTAGAGTAGTTAATTAATAAGCCTAGACAAGTCCCGGAAACAACCTGAATGCAGGTTCAGATAATTTCTAACACTCCAGTGCACTCTATGAAGAGAAGGAAGGTGCCCTGAATTCAGAGACAAAAGTTTTTATTTTATACAAACATAACTGATCAAAATTTACCAATTATTTTATGATAAAAGAAGACAAAGTCAGTATCAGGACAAGGGTAAGCAGTTTTCTTAGAGTCTTAGCTTTGAACTAATTCTACTGTGCAGGAATTTCAACTCTTTTTTTTCTTCCCCTTTCTGTCTCTTTTTCTCATCTTTCTGCTTCTGCAATCTATAATGAAAAGCTTCGAAACTTGGTAAGTGTAAGGCAGTAATGAACTACCAAGCAATCTGAAAGAATCATTATTAGCATTTTTCAGACTGCTGTGATTTGTGTCAGGAAGGTCTGCAGGTTTACTGTGCGCTGTCTTCTAAGAGACATTTTTCAGTGGACTGCCATCCATTACCTTTGAAAACAAATATTAACTGAAAATTGCCCAGCAACTCATTTGTGCTCCCTTACCTGGTCACAAACTGACTGAAAAAAAAGCTGTGAGCTTCATGACACACTCAAAGCATCTTTCAGCACATTAAAAAACAAACAGAACAAAGATCTAGCTTCTGTCTAGTCACTCAGTTTTCTTAGTAAATTCTTTGTGTCTCTATTTGCAAGAATTACAATAAAATCAATATTTTTAGGAGTCAAGGGAGAAAGGGAGTGATTACCATACTGACAGAAACCCTAACCAAAACAAACCAAAAACCCACTATGAAAGCCCATAGGCCATACATTTTCAGACATAGGCTATAAACCCTAATTGAAAACATTCTGACTTCATGTTACTTTTATCTATTGCAATTTTCATTTAATTATTATAGAGGAAAAGGGATTAAAATCATTTGCAAGTAAAGACTAAAATAATATTTTACAACAAAAATGCAAAGATGTGACATTCTGGTAATATCTACTTTATCATTCACTTGGTTCTAGATCTACACTATAAAACAAGCACATACTACATTACTAGTCATCAATCCAATTTGCATTCCAATACAAACAATAAAAACCAGTCTGCATTCATATTTTGTAGGAATGGCATTTTAAGAATCTCTTGGAAAGTTTCTTGGCTTCTCAGGAAAGGACTCTCAAAAGAATGGTGGAAAAGGAACAAGCAATACCATTAATTTCTGGTTCTTTAGATATTCAATAGGAGTTCCAATTCAGAACTATTCTGTTTATTCAAGTCAGTTTAGGTAACTTTTTCCAAGTTTTAAGGGCTTGGCATACAGTATTAAGTTTCATCTATAAATACTATAACTTTACATACAAAGCATTTACTATTATCATTATCAGGATACAGGGTCAGAGTACAACATATGCTTGATTCAAAAGTCCTACCAGATTTAATTGAAAAAATCACTAATGGTTCTTAAACAAAAAAAATAAGTCAAATAAAACTGTTTTTTTTCTCTAAATTATTATAATTTATATAAAACCAATGTGATAATGAAACACAACAATGAAAAGTAAAACAAAAGCCTAACTTCTACTTCTCAATTTCTAATTAATAAATTATGTAGAATGGGAAGATAAAAAAAAAAAGCTGAAAATCCAATAATCCTTATTTCATTCAGAAAGTATCACAAATATTAGGTTGGTTATTGGGCAAGGAAACTGTCTACATGAATTCTGCTTTGATTTGTGGCTACTTCCATTTAGGCAGAGTATGGCTAAGACAGACAGTTCTTGCCATACCACTGCAAACTATGAAAGCAAGACCAATCTATTCCTGGTATGGGGGCAACTCTGGTGACCAATTTGCTCAAAAGGCAGCACAGGCTATATTTAACTGTTTCTTCAGTTTTGCAGAAGATGGGAATTTTCCTGGGTTTGCTATAACTTAGAATCTTAGATAATTTACTGCATTTCATGTTCACAAAGCAAAATGGATTATTCAGCTTAACCATAATGTTTTACTCATTGCCACGTAGAAATTAGCCCTGCCACACACCAGTGACATGCCTAGTCATTTTTCAGCTTCATAAAGAAGTCACAGGGAAAGGAAATCTATTTTTTATTAACCAGCTTCTAAAACTAAGTCATTTATGCTTCACTCTGCCGAGACCTCTAGTCAAAGGGAAAGCAAGCCAACTGCAATAAGTTTACCAGTAGGTTGCTTTATTAAAAACTATAAGGTGAAATTTTTCAACACAATCAAATCATTATAAAATATGTTATTTATTTATGATAAATTAAACTGTTACTACACTCCTTTTCACTGTAACAACACCCTTGGGAGCAAGGGATTTTGTAGGTTCCAAATATGTGTTATTGTAAGGTGCTGTTCTACTTAAGGTTAAGTTGCATTTTCCATTATAAAACCCCATTTCCAGGGGTTTATTACTCAGCCGTAAAAATCTGCTTGGGGCTGAAATACGGCATGTAGAGACTCAGTTCAGGAGCAATTTTTTCAATGAAAATTTTAAGGGAAAAAACCAAACACCAAACTAAACACCACCCCCACCATCCCCTGCCCATCTGAAACCTCTGTTTAGCTATTTTTAAATCAGTAAAGTGTCAAATATTCAAAGAAATGCCACACCTGCTAAGATTTGAGTCTGGATCTGAAATTCTACCCCCCCAAAATAATCTCTTCAGTGACCATCTGCCTGACCGAGCCCAATATTCCCCCACAGCAAAGCAGAGGCAGCAATACCAACAGGGCAGCCTAAGAACTGCAGCAATATTTTCAAAGATGCCCTTTCCAGACCCTTGCTGTCTCAAATCTTCCTCCTTTGAGGTGTGCATTTTTAAAACTATGATTAAATTAAAACATAATTTTCAAATGAGAAAGATATTCCTGAAAAAGAAATGCATGATGCTCAGTTTAACACTGACAAGCATAAATAATTATTTCATATGGGTTTTTTTTAAGGTATTAGAATTTCAGAAATATTTCAATGAATTTGCCTTTATTTATTTTGCCGTATTAAAGTTACGGTGACACAGGAATGGATGTCCTAGATCAGAGTACAGCTTCATTTAGCTCTGCACCCAGCCTGACGCAATGACTCATGCGCAGGTACGAGTAAGAACAGAACAAATAAAAAAGAAGAGTAAGAACAGAACAAATAAACTGGTTTTTTCCAGCCTCCAGCTATTTACAGTTCAACGACATCTTGAGCCAAACAAGTCTTCTGATATATTTAAACCATTTCAAGAGGAAAATTTCCATGTAGAAATTCCATCATTTTCTCTGGAGATTCTGAGTCTGTGAATATTCTTTGTCTTTAGCATATAAAATGCTAATGAATAATAGTAATTTTCTATACCAATATCATGATAGAATGATACATGCCTGTGCACCAGCATGTGACCACCACACACACACAACTCAACCAAACTTTAAAAAGTCTGATTAAAAAGCAGGAAAGCAGGAAATACCAGATTAATCTAAAAGGCACAACTTTCATTTTAACGGCCTTGTGCACAGCTGCTGTAACTGGATCTTTAACCACACCTCTATGTGCTGTTTTTTTCTGTAGGACTTACAATACATTTGCTCACAGTGGTCATTGCTCTATCATATCTTTTACTCTCTCCTCTTTGATCAGTCTGTAGTCTTCACTCACACCTTATTCTTTGCACAGAATAGTTATGCAGATATAAAGACATTTCTTTCCAGACTCTTGACATTTCCTTACAGGTTTTCCTCTGATTCACACTGCAGCCACATGCTAGGTTTTGAGTTTTGCAGCGGTAAGCTGTGCTGCAGGTTACTGATCCACCAAAGGAGAAGTGCAGCACTAGGAGACTGAAAGTAAAGGGAAGCCACCCAGCTGCTGATACAGGTCATTACCCCTGACATTACCTTCTTCCTTAAGCAGTGCATCGCACTGCACAGCACTTTGAATGAGGCAAGCATGGCTACTCTATGCTTCACCTGCAGTGAGGTGTTGCAGTGAATTTCTCTCCTGTCCCAGCCTCACTGTCTAACCAGCCCCAAGCTACAATCCTACAGCTTCCAGTCACAAGTGCCAGTGTCCCTGCCCAGAAGATCACTGCAACACCTCCACCATGTAGGTATCCTCCTTTAAGTGTCTTTCTACTTTCAACTCTTTGGGTCCCTCCTTGTGCCCTGTGACATCTGTTAACCTTTCCAGCTTCAGGATCTTTTCCCAGTAAGTCCCAGTGTTCTTAGAAACCCAACGCACAGTTTTTTCCCCTTTAAAGCTCTAATGCCAATTTTGATCCGGATGACCTGAAATGGCCACCACAGGCAGCAGGGGAGTCCTGTCCAATCGCCAGGGAAAAGAGCAGTGCAAAGCTGCAAAGGTCATGCGCACCTTCTATACATCACTGTTTGCAATGCCTTTACTAAGTAAACTTTTTCATGCAAACAAATTATAGAGGGACCATTTATTCCATTTAAAACCTGTAGTTAAGTACTCAGCACATCCATTATGGGTTTTGTAATAACTGATGTGTCAGCATACACAGAAGTTCTTTACCATTTTTAACTATAAGTATTGCACCTCGTGCTGGTGGCATACAGTACAACTCTGGTGATTTACCCACAGCTGCATTTCAGTGAGCAAATCCTTCCCACGACATCCCCATCTTTCTGGACCACAAGGCGATGGCATTGTAAGTCCTTAAAGATTACATGGCCCCTTGTGAACGGTTAAGCGGAGATTATTTAAAAGACTTAATTACACAGAAACCTGACCCATTCCTTTTTAATGGGCAGGCAGACAGTTGTTTATTTAGTTTTTGAAATCTAGTCTAAATTGGGCTTTGAGAAAGAAAAAAGTAGCCTAGGTTTCAATTAACAGATTGTCTTCCACTAGTCAAGGGATAATTTGAGCTTTAGAGAAACATGTGTAAGAAGTAAAAGTAAAGTATAAGTACTTCCTCATACTGTACATTGTTTTGTATTGATCTAGTTATCCTGTGGTTCATCACCGATATTAAAAACTTACATGTCTAATCCAGTTATAAATATATTTACATGAAGCAGTATTGTGTCTCACTATGTATCAGCCATTAATACTGCCTAATTTATCAGCAATGGCTTAGAAAAAACATTATATAATCACGAGTAGAAAACACAGAAGCTTCCACAAGGACACTGTGCAGCAAAAGGAGTGTCAGTTGATAGCAACAAAATATTCTTATAAAAGGGTGATACTGCTTAGTAGTATCAATATCAAATTTGGAAACATTTTGGATGCTATATCAGTCACTATGCAAATCAGTGACTGGGACTGTCTGCTCAGATGTACTGGTATATATTTATGACACGTTGTGTGAAATGCCTACTGTGTAAAACAAAATAAATATTTTCTTTTTTTAATTAAAAAATTTTAAAAAAATCTCTTCTTGCAATAAAAAATCTTAAAATCTGTGAAAAAGAATTCAAAACCTCTGTGCCACAGTTTTCATTCATAATGACATGAAAATTAGTTCCTTGAGACTAACGTACTGCATTACATCAGAAAAACATACATAAGCAATGCTCTTCAAGAAAAAACCCTGTATTATGGATGAGAATAAGGAGCAGTTAAAATTCAGTTAGGAACTAGGCATACAATAGGGATTTGCTATTCAAATTGACTAATGTCTAAGTCAGAAGACATGAAGAGTATGATTTTCTCTTTAATGATTAGCATCAAAGAACATCTGCACACTGCTCTCAGTAGCAAAAAGTAGTGGGAGGGAACTTACAAAGGCAAGCAAGATTAATTCAGGTTGTTAACTGGCATGAATTTCAGAGTTTGCAGTGTCCTTCAGAGTCAACAGAGGGCAGGATGACTCTCTACCACATATTCAAGAAAACAAATTGACAGAATTAATACTTTCTTAAAAATCTTTTTTTTTTTTCTTTTAAATATACATATTCCCAATACTGAAAGCAAAAAAAAAAAAAAAAAAAACAAGTACCCACTCATGAGAAAATACATGTATGTAAATAAGGTTATTTATTATTCTAATCATACTAAACAGTACATACTACTCTGGCTTGTGTGCACCTATGTGCTTTTAAAAAGCCCATTTTTCTGTTTGCAAAATAGCCTGAAATCCTATAGTTAAATTAATGCTTAATAGTTTTACAAATGCTAATGCTTTCAGTAAGTAATTAGCAAGCCAAGCTATCACAGCCACTGCCTGTGCCACAGACTTTCTGCCATGAATTCCAGACTTATGCTCTTCTGCTAAAACTGGCTTAAATTTCCCAATGTGTTCTAAAGCTTGAGGGGGAAAGGCAGAGTGTGTTATCATTTTAGCCTTGTTGCATAAGGAATGAAGGCCAAAAGTCCTGAATTTAAAAATGTAGTTTGATTGCCCTACAAATCTTGACAATAAAGGATTGCAGCTTTTTAAGCATCATTATGAGTTTTTGCTATTCTTTAAGAAAACAGCTATTTTGTAAAGAAGTTTTATATACAATTCACGCTCAACTTTTTTTTATTTTTCTTCAGTTTTACATTACAATTCATTAAACACTTCACTCCTTCAGTTCTCTAAGCTGTCTTTCATCCATCTGAGATCCCCATTGTTCTTGTGAAATGACACAAATATTCTATCTAAGAAGGAAAGCAAAGAGCTGTGGACCATATGGCAACTTCACTAAATTAGTACAAGTTTCACTGATGCCAGTAGAAATCAGTATTCACCTATCCTATAGATTGCAACTACATGTCATTGTTTGGGGTGAAACAACAAATGATAAGGCAGTTAAACGCCTGGCGAAAATATGATCATTAATTTAAAAAAGAGAAATTATGTTACTGTTCTTTCATTTAGCGATAACAAACAAGCCTTGACGATGTTGTTACATTATTTTTCACCACACACCTTTCAGAAGGCTGCAAAATAAAATATGATTTGCACTGTTAAAATGCAACCTGCCATCCTCATGGTTCTACGCAATGAGTAAGTACCCAGCAACTAACACCAGAGAAGCACATTTTTAAAAAATCAGTATGCATGGAATTGCTTCAGTACTACTGTCCACCCCACCAAGCTGCAACTCTAAGCACTGCTGCAGGGAGCAGGAGTAACACTGCTCCCTGGTTTGAACTCAAGAGGAACCAAACCACCTTTGACAGCAGGAGACGAAGGAGTCAAAAAATCCTGGACCTACACAAGGTCTCCAGTTTGGCCTAGAAAATTCCTGGGGTTGACCAGGAGTCACCCCAAACAACCAGCCTAGGGGAAGGACATGCCTGCCTTCTCCATGGGAGGGCAAAGCTCATCTATCTGCTATACTTCAGCTTCTGACATCACTCATGCAGATTGTCTCCTCTGGGGAAAGTCCTGCTGGTGGACAAAGTTCTTTACTTGACACATCAGACTACGCAGAGTTCACCCAAAACCCTAAATATTTTTAACTTGCTGACTTGCTGTAACTATTCAAAGCTTGCTGGAATTTTCCCGGCATGTTCTTGAACATGTGAGTTGCTCTGGGCAGCTGCTGTCATTGCAACACTACCAGTGCCTTCAGTGCCCATTGAGGCAGACATGGTGTTCCACTCCCCAAATGGCCAGCAGCGACTGGACATGCTTAGGCCTCAGTCACTGTACCCAGTCAGATGCTGGTCCACCACCAAAAGCTTTGTCAGCAACACTAAAGCATCTGGCCTCCCAACAATGTGCCTGAAGTACTTACAGTCAGAGAAAGGACTGACATACTGGAAACAGAAACTGCATGGGCAGTGAAAAAACAAAACACAACAAAAAATAAACTGAATATGCTGAACATATTCTATTTTCATATCTAATTTCAAACCTTCATTTTAGAAGAACATAAAACTTTGGCAAAACATATATGGAAATACTACTGAACTGAATGAATTCGCAGCAGAAAGGTCTCAAACTACATGAGGGTTACGGTTACTGCTGTAAAAGTTGATTAAATGTTTATGTATCAGTTGAAATAGTGCAGGCAGGATCTTTTTTCACTACAGGGTGCACAGATATGGTATAAAATCCTCTAGAAATATATGGGATTGTGGATTTAAAATATCATTATTTATTGTTAGATCAATTTATCATGTCAATGGTTAGGAGTCCCACCTGAGATGGGATATACCACCAAGCAAGGCTCTTTTTGAAACAGAGGAGGGGGAAAAACCAACTCAGTTGGGTGGAAACAAAACAGATGTGAAAGTCAAAGAAGGAGAGAAACTGTGTATCAGCTGTGTAATATAAAGACTGAAACACCGAGATGAGGCAACTTGTCTAAAGTAGTACTAAGTATCTACAGCGGGCAGAGAGGGCATCTAAGCCAAGGGCCAGCTCAAGTTTCCAAGCCAGGGAAGACCTGGAAGCTGCCAGGAACAGACTATGCTCCTGCTTCGAATAGGGTATCACACTCAATATCCTTCAGTCCTCTTTAATCAAACATTGTAGCACAGTGTCACAGACAGGAAGATGCTGCTTCAGAAAAAGCACCTATTACAGCTGTCAAAACTTCCTAGGGTAAAGTCTTTCCGGGCACATAAAATGAAAAACAAAATCCAAATGCAAGTTACTGTGAACACAAAAATGGCAGCAAATTTAGGAATATATATTTTTTCCAGCCTCTGTTGCCCACCAGTGTGTGCTCATTGAACGAAAACTTCCAAGTATGCTTTTGATCTGATGAATTCATGACTGATTCAACTAACTACTTATCCTTCAAATCCCAGCTTGCTGAAACAAACTTTCATGGGGATATTCCTCTCTCTTGCAATTCTCAATTATGCCCACACCATACAGTGGTTAAATTAAATGCACACTTAGTACGTTTGCTCTGCAATTATTTACTTGTGCAGGAACAGCTTGCACACTCTGGAAAGTTTAGCTTGTTAATTATGAGTCCATTACTAGATATTTATGCAACCTAAATTACCAGGACATGCAAAGATGCATAACAGCTATTTGCATTTCTCTGTACTCTGAATAGAGCAGAATTTCTTTGGAAATCATAGTGAGTGCGTATTTATGCATTTAGAGACCAATCTAATATATAAACATATATAAGGTTCTGCAAGCTTCTGAAAACTTACATATCCTGAATTTGCACACAAGTTCACAATGCAAACAACACAACTTTAAAGCAGCAAAATGAAGTGTGCAAGAATGATCTAAAGAAATAAAGGGAAAAATACACCATTTGATGCAGCCATGCTAGCCCCACACCATTGAATACCACCAGAGCTGAACGAAGAAGCATTACTGAGCCCTTCACTGCACTGCCAAGCAGCAGCACTGCTGGCGAACTGAAAACAGGCCTGCAACTGAAAACTATTCCCGAACAGGGCTGAGGGGTGCACCACAGCAATGACTTGCTGCATTTGAAGGGGAAATCAGCAGGAAGCCTTTTACAGCTTTCTGTTCACATCTTAGAAATCAGGTCTTATGCCCAAGTGGTCCTCTGTAAGAAGAGGTAGACCTCTGATATACTCAGGTACTGAGGGCAGTCGGAGAAGTGGGCTGCCCAGCTGTCTTTCAGGCTTCTCTAAGCTCCCAGCTGTTTCCAGTGTTACCTTCCTATTGCTCTTCCTGGTCCTGCTCCTTGGGCAGTTTTGGCTTCAGCTTCTGGAATGCTCATATGCAATTATCATTTAATCAATCACCTACAGTTTTTCCCCACCATTACAGCTAGAAAAAGCAAGTGATAATTTTTAATACTTTGTAGTTGAAATAACACCTAAGGAAAACAGGAATCTTTGTGCCTGGCACAGTTTAAAGCATGCTAGAAGCAAGGGAAGTACATTTTATTCTGAGAAACTTATGCAACTGTGGGAATGCATACAACATGAAGAGTACAGCAAAACAAGAACAGAGGTTGCAACCAGTTCACTCCGGAATTACACATCTAAACCCATGCATGTCTATTTGGGTGTGCACAGAGAAACATGCTATCATGATTATAATGTTCTTTATATCTACCTGTGGCCAAATTGAAAAGAAACAGCCCCTGGAAAATAAACCCCACTAATTAGCTGAGTCTCAGAAGCAGAGTGCCTGTCAAATCCTTTAAGTGACTGAAATTCATTTCAAATACTTTGTGAGGGGGAAAGAAATCATTTAGCAAATAACACCCGGATTCCATGAGCATTTTTATAATACTATGCCTGTATTAAAAATGCTTTTGGAAATCCTTGAGTACATTTCCAGTATATCGGAAATAAAGACAACTGTCAGATACTCTATTTAGCCAGTTGGAAAAGCAGCCCAGTGGGAGGGAGAAATGTTAAACTGATACAATTATGAGGCATTGCAGTTTTGGTTGAATCGGGGCCATTTATTTGAAAATCTGCTGCCCCAAACTGTTTCCTAATTCGCAAGCCCCCTCTGTTTTTCTTTTTTCTTTTTTTTTGTTAACTGTATATCTTATATATAAATTTATTTCCATCACTTTATGCTCAGGAATTTTCTGTTGGCCCTTGTGTAGCATGATGCCTATAACATCCAAAACAGAGGGCTCCAGGATGTCTGCCATGAGCAAATATACTGGCTTGCTTTATTTTTAAACATTAATACAGTTGGCAACCATGAGGACATGAATGACATGATTTACAAGTTTGTGGGCTAGACAAAGAAGGATCAAAAGATTATCTGCAAGAAAAGAGTCAACATTTCAAACTGAGGAAATAGGAACAGAAAAGGCTCATCTGTATGCAGACCAAACCTTTCCAGCAGCCCAAGGTAGTGGGGAGGACAGCACAGAACTACTTTGCACCAGCTTCCTCTGCAGGGATCAAGCTGCAACCCTGGTGAGCAGATTTCACCCTTGGAGCTTATAAATTGCACATAGTTTCTGCGTCTCAGTGGGAAACAAATGCACAAGTGGGAAGACCACTTCTAATGGCTGGAAAAGAAACCCAAGAGAAACGTCTTTTTTGTCCTTTTTTAATTTTTCTTTAACCTAGGTATAATATCTGAACTCAAGTGCCTACACTTTGAGTGTCTAACTGGCTGTGGTTTGGACCTTTGCTATAAAGAAGACACTGTATATGAAGAAGTTTCTGCACCCTGATCCAAAGGTCAGTGGTTTGACTGTGGTATCAGCAGTTTACAAAAGAGTAAGTTAAGCTACCTTCAACAGCACCCCTGATAATCAGTTACTCCCCTTTGTACTCTGTAGCACATCTCACATGTTTAGATGCCTGCCACAGGTATTGCTCTCAGGCTTCTTCAAGACCTGCTTTACATCATGAGAGACAGTATAAACAGCATCAGAACAGAGGCTGAATGACAGTTTTGTATTACAAGTTCTGAATATTGACATCACTTGGCTGCCTTCTCCTGGTTTCCAGGTCTTCATAAAAGACATCAGCCTCTTCTTGGTGGTGAAGATCCTATGAACTCCCAGAAGTTGCCAGGAACACGCAGATGGGGACAAACCCACATAACATGTCTATGGGTAACCTACAGACCACAGACTGGAGAATTTAAAAAGCAGCAATTACTCTTGACTTTGAAAGTCTCTTTGAGAGACTCCTTCCCATACCAGGCCCCAGGGAAGAAAGAATTCTTGTCACTCTGCTCTTAGCCCAGCATGGAAAGCAGACTGCTTCAGCCACACCATCCAGCACAGAAAAGGAAAAAAGAAAAAGCACAATCTGAACTGGGGTGGGAGCCGGGAAGGATACCGCAGCCAAATCAAACACTTTCCAAATGCTGGAACAGAGCACAATCCTAAGTACAAATGAACCCTGCTGGTTTTATGATCTGCACAGTGAAGTTTATCAAGGTATTACTTCAAGGCTACATCCTATTTACAAATACAGCACTCCAACCTCTAAAGAGCTGTGGCAATACTAAGTAAATACATGCAACTAATTATTTCTTCCTAAGGATTAAGTTGCAGTTTGGAGCTGAACATTAGAGATCCTTGTTCATGCATCCTGGTTTCTCCTTTTCTGTACCCAAATGAATATTTTCTGAACACAGTAACTGGAAAAAAATGGTCTTTTCGCTCAAGCATTTAAACAGTCAGTCCTCTAGTGAATAATAACAAAAAAGAAAAACAGTATTAACGGGATGGACTGAAATCCAACCAACAGCTCCCCCTACCAGCTAATTCAAAGAGGATCAAGAGAAGCAAAAAGCGAAGTTTAGGATTCGAAAGCACTGTGAATGAAAGTTTTCCAGTGACAGCAGGAAAATTTTAATACAAGCACAGAGGCTCATGCTCATATGGTTTTGTGATGACAAGGAACCTTACACCACAGACACCACGGACAATGCCTCAATAGACTACAACTTACAAGTCACTGAAAAAATAATGTACTTAATAGCAACAGCATGTTTAAACCTACAAGATAAAAGGTTTCTATTTTGTTTAATAAAATGAGACACATTACTACTCTACAATGTCCCTGAGAATGTGTACTTATCCTCATAGAGATTTTTTTCCCCCTTTTATTTCCAGTTTATGACAACTGGTTCTTGTTACCTTGCTGGGCATCTCCATAAAAAGCCTACCTCCACTTTCATGACAGTACCTTCTTAGATACACCAGAAGGCTGCTATTCTCACTTTTATTCATACCTTTGTGAAAACCACTTAAAAAAAGTGAGTCTCAAGGGCAACTTAAAATGCTATTTTGGTCACACAACACATACATTGTTTGTATTCAGCAACACACAGAAAATGAACTCATTTATCATGAGGCTATGTGATCCATCACATAAACATCTTCTGGCATCCAAGTTGGCTCATGCATGTTACACAGTACACAGATAAATCTACCTGTCTTGTGCACGCATATCTAGCCAGCATACCAATAGGGCACTTGTATTTTGAAAGCATTCCATCTGTGATTTGTGCACTGATTTTCAGTTCTGGAAGTTGTCAACGTTCTGAGCAGCTTCAAAAAGCCATTTGGTTTTTTTCAAAAAAAACAAAAGCAAACAAAAAACCGCAACCAACCAACCAACCCAAAAAACCCAACTCAACCCAAAATAAAAAAACCAAAATGAACCACTCAAATGTTTAATCAAAATGTTTTCCTCTACTTTCCACCACCTCCCTTATCCACCCATATATGACTACATCCTCTGACTCTAAAGGATGCATTAATAGCGTAGTGTAACAGCAGCAGGCCTAGAACATGAATTTCACATCTGAAAATGTGAGAGCCCCAGAATTCCCTGTGAAACATGCAAATATATGTTTTGAATACTTAAGTAGATCCATTATGTTGGTTCTAAAATCTGTGATATACTTTTGATTCAGAAATCTATTTCAGTTCATTTAGGGTTATGTTTATGACACTCTCTAAGTCTCACTTTTGAACTAAGGTACTTATACCTCATATAAGCACAAAAAATAATACCTCTAATACCATTTTAAGCCCTCTAAAATGTTTATTGGTTTCTCTAGTACTTCGTGAGAATATAAAACACTCACTTGTGAAATGGAGTGACTTAAAGTTTTTAATAGCTCTCTAGAAGGAAAAAAAATGTATAATTTGTTTGTTGCTTTTCCTCTTGTAAAAAGCATACCTATACCTGAAACCTGCGATCCAAAACAACTCTTGCATACCCTGGGCATAAGTTCTGGATTCACATTTACTGCCACATGACACTTCTTTGCAACACAGAGTGACACACAATTACAAGCCCAAAGGAACCAGTTCACGGGTTCCCATGTCTGTGTGATGCACCGGTGCCTTCACAAGCGCATCACAGCAAAAGCACAGGCACGGTGTTCAATGCTGCAGTCTCAGCGAGGATGAACAGCCAAACAGATCCCATTTTTAGGGTATTTTTCTTTCTTTTCTCTGAATAGCAACGTATTGCAGCACATTCATGGAGCTGCATGTTAGAAACTTCCTGTAAGTGTAACTCATGTTTCTGATTCAACTCACACAACATTTTCTGATTGACGCTATGTGGTTAAAACCATACCCTTTCAAAATCTCCAATTTCAAGTGCAGTCGAGAAACACCCTTTTCCTCAATGACATAAGTGAATCACTGATAGATGTTATACTTCAGCTTTTGCAGGCACAAAAGACACTTGACAACAACCTACTGCACTTTGACTTACACTCCTAAATGAGCCAAAGGCAGTGCCTCAAAAACACATTCAAGTTGCTGTGAGAATCTTTATCAATTCATTAGTTGTTTAACAATATAAGGAAAATATTATATATCTTTCCAAACAGCTATTTGATCTCATATCTGTACATAGATGCAATTTACTTTATCTTTTAGCAAATGCCATTATGGGAAGAAGCTGTCAGCAAATTTCTATTATGATTAGACACCCTTTTATTTTCTGCTGTTTTTGCTCTTAAAATCATTCACCAAAAAGCAAAGTTCTCCACCTGTGTTTGTATTATGTTGTATCTTTCAAAAAATCCATGTAGAATTAAACTGAAAAAAATATTCTTATGCACACGTATATTTCTATACGCGTAATGTTATTTATGTAAGAGAGTCCGCACGTTTACTCAGGCATCTCAGGAATGCTGTACAAAATCCCATGTGCAGTCTCAAGTACTAAGTCTGCAAGAGAGGAAATGTGTGTTTGCTTTCATAATAGTAAATCAACTTAACATGAAGGACAGAATAAAATTCTTTCTTACTAGTCACCTGCTTAGTACTGTCACATATTAAACAAGCTGAAAATAAAACTGTATGGTTAAAGATGGTTTATTTATAATCCCTGACTTCCAAATGCTAAATATGAACCAGCCACAGCACAAAGATTAAAGTCCTGCAAAGAGTCACAGCCGTACTGGCCCAGGCACTCGGTGAGTCCAGCAGCTGCCCTCAGAGCCCAGCTCCGTCACCCCCTGCACCCATGAGCCCACAGGTCTGCAGCCTCATGCACCAGTGACTGGCACCCGGGCCTGCCAGCTCACCTCCAGGTTTCTTAAGACGCATCCAGGCAGGCTCAGGGTACAGGGAGTACACAGGGGAAGATGGAAATGGGAGCTTATAAGAATATGGATTGCAGCAATAAGGCATAGCACTGGGTCAGATCAGTGCAATGCCCAGCAACCTGCTTACAAGTGACAAGCCCCTTCTATACCCTTTTCTCCCTTTGTCTTCCCATGCTTTCTCCTCCCTGAACCACCTTCATTAACCTTTAATCCTTCCCACAAATATCCCATACCAAATCTTGCACATTCTTACAATCCCATTAAAATACCCTATGATAAGTTTTATACGATCTCAAAATACTCTGGCTTCAGGAACCCATATAAAGTCCTTTGACCCTTCAGGCAATAACTCTGTTATGATCTCATAGCACCCTAGGGAGACGTTTCTTTTGGCAGCTTTCATGACAGAGACCTTCACAGTGTTAGGAACACGCGCTGGCAGTGTTTGGGTTGCTGCTGCTGCTACTACTGTACAGTGCTACTTCTGGTCCTCTGACTCTGCTTTGCCTTTGAGTTCCTACTGCTCAGCCTCTGCTCACTGAATACAACAGGTACCTGCACAATGATCATTCTCAAAAGTGATTTCACTAATAAAATTATTAAAAAACCTTGAAATCTGTTTCAGATGGTATGATCTGTTGTCCTGTGATAAAACAAACTAAACTGAAAGCTCATGATTTGGTGAAATATATTTTAGAAAATTTCATGACAGTAGGTAATTGCATGAGTGTGATTAGTATAGGCTGACAGTGGAACAGCTTTAAATTGGCAAGATTACGAACAGTAAAAATAGGTGTCTACTGAATGTAAATATACTCCCAAACACACAGAACTCCCCATCCAAGAGTCTCCGAAGTCACCAGCACTGAGCAAGGGTGTAGCAACGCCAGTGCCAGAGACCTGGCAGAGTTATTTTATTAATAGGGTAGATTTTATTAATAATCTAGCTTTCAACAGAACTGTTTCCATGTACAGAGCTCTTTTAATAAGCAAGTATCATGGACTTAGCACTTCCATCATATGTTCCACATGACAGAGATTTGACACTTGTCACCAGCATATTTACTATGATTATATTACAAATACATGGACTAAAAAGGAAAAAAAATAACAACTCTAAAATGCACCCAAAATACATGCCTTTATTTTAACAAAGTCATGATTTCAGCTTAAATGTTTAACTGCCTTGGGGAAAATCTCGTCTAGTAGACAGTGAATTCAGTGCTATGTTGAGGATTTAATTTGGTATGCAACAGCAGCTGAAAGAAGGATTTCAGTGGTAAGAGCTGCAACACGCAGACAGAATGGAGAAGAATTCTGCAGCATGAAGTCTGCCAAAGACTTCCATTTTATTAATTCTAAGGTTTTGGGTTGTATCAGATTTGTAACTATTTAGCACAATTTTCGTATTAAGAACAAGAGAGGAGCTGGTAAGTGTCAAATTCCAGGGAGTTTTTGATACTTTTTTAAAATGAAAAATTAATTCCATTATAAAATGTAGCCCAGCGGATATCAGAAGAAACAGCAACAATAGGAATAAATCTGTTATCAATTTTATAAGTTTATTTGCAAGCTCCATGTATTTCCTAACATTGTCTCCCAGAGATAACTGGAATTTCAAGGAACAGCTGAGGAATGTTAACGATCAATAAAAGAGATTTACTTGAACAGTTCAAAGCTTGGGAGCGGTACCAAATACATCCCTCTCTAATTTTGTGTCAGTGACTAGACTATTGAAATGTCATTTATGGCACCCTAGTTCTCTTTTACTTTCACTTTTGAGAGGTCTAGCGCAACACAACTGACATGTGAAATACTATAGCAGCAGTTTATTACCCTTCAATTACACAATGCACTGATTTCCTCAAAGAAGTAACAAGCAACCAGTAATAATCACATAGCACAAGAGCTACAAATTTTGGTGAGAATTTAAATCTTGTTACAAAGTCCCTCAACAAGTATTGACACACAAACATCATATAAATCATCTGTTCCTGCCCTTCTATGTTCCTAAAGCAGAAGTCACCTATTAGCATCTGTATAAACCTGAAACTCTCAAACTGGTACACCATTATCCTTCCCCAGTAGATCTAGATATTGGCAATGCTGCAGTTAGGTATTATATTCATTAATCTCTATTCCAGATATATTCCAGACAAACATTCTGGTTCTGTCGCCCTTAATCCTGTTCCTTAGACAAAAAGGAGTATAGTTATCTGTGCCTTCCACTGCTCTTTATGCAGTTTAGTTATGTATAAAGAGGAAGCTGATTTAAAACAGTTGGATCTACTCCACACTTTGAATAAATATAAGCTATAATAAATCAAATACATTTCAAGATTGGAAAAGAATGCACACATCTCAAAGCCCACAGATCTCTTATTCAATTGCTTTGGTTTATACTTACTTTAAATGAGAATTTGTAAGACCTTGAAGTTCCTTTGAAAGTAGGTGCAGTACCCACACACACTGCTCAGTTTAATACTGAGCCCCAAAGAAAACCAGAGATCAAATATAAGCTGACAATTCCACTGAGCTTAACAGGATTGCAAGAATTTTATTTGAAAGCAGAAATCACCAACTAGATTTTAACAGAATTTAAACTGAAAGCATTAATAATTTTAATTACAGAAAATAATTTCACTTTGTCTAGCTGCATTACTGAGCACTACCTGCATTTCCAAGTTCACCTGAGCATTAATATCAGCCATTCAGAAATCCTTAACCCACAGGAAAATTAATAATCTGCTATTTCTGAAAAGAAGAAGGAGAGGGGAAGTAAAGCATCACTAACTGGATTACAGAACAAATTTTAGGCTTCAGTGAGAATGGTGCATAGACAGTTTCAATTTTGAGCACGAGTAATCCTATTGACTGGTACAGAAATACTCATTTCTTAAGATTTAGTATAAACCTCCACAAATTGCTGAAAATTGAACAACAAAGAACTTCAGTGAAGTGGAGAAGCAGCAACCTCACTTCTAAGACATGAAAGTACTTAGATACATTTAATAAGCCTGTTCTCTTTTATTTGTTGCATGAATTTAGGGAAAACAAACACTGAGAACCCAAACAGTCACCTGAACATATTTGGTTTCTTAAAAATATACTTACTTTGTTTGTTCATTCCCCCTAGCAAATTTCCCAGGCATCTTAGTACAAAATCTATATATAAAGACACAGAACTACAGTTAATACTGACTTAAAAAAATAATCATTAAAAAATATATCAAATTCAGAAAAACAAGCATCACATAAGAATAGGCACAACTGGCTACAGGAATAGAACTGGAGTATTACATGTAACGTGAAGAAATCCATCAGAGACTGTCTCTTACTGAAGGGTAACAAAAAGATCACATCTTAAATTTAAGAAAGCAATTGGAAAAAGAGAAGCAGAGAGGCTGAAGTGAAATCATTTCATTCCACAGCAGTGAGCTGCTTGTGACTCAGAGACTCTCTGCAGTTCCTAGTGTAAACCTTTTTGTGCCTCAAGCTCCGGCGGGTCCCTGAGCCTTCACACTGCACTCTCCACTTCCTCACGTATGTTATGTTCTGCAAGTGTTTGTACAGCAACACAATACCAGTATTAGCCCAATCCAAAAACTTCCAAATAGAAAAGTGTTTAAATCGTGGGCTGTATTAAGTTAAAATGCAGTAAATGTTTCAATTAATAAAAAGTCTTTGTAATAACTGTTAATCATTGTGCATTAAGATAACATTTATCATAATAATATTCATTACAATGAAAAAGCTGATTTTTTTAATAATGCAGATGTCACATGCACTTCAATGGGATTCCTTTATTCACCAACACCACAGCCGCTATTTTGAAGTGCTTCCAAAAACATTAATGCACAATGTTAATCTGAAATCCATACCTCGGTCATTTTCACGAAGCAACCGGCAAGGTTTGTTTAGGAAATTTCATGCCAAGCTTCAGAAGTGTGCACTCTAACCTTCTTCGACACATAATTCAAGATAAACACTTTGATAATGACAGACATTTCAAGAGATGAAGGAGTGGAACAAAGGCAGAGAGTGACATGAAGCACAAGTTCTGCACCATTAAGATGAATGGACAGATTAGCTGGAAAATCCATAACGACACGTTGGGCTTGCTGAAGCGGTTCTGTTTATGTAATTACAGCTTTGTTCCTTCAACCATAGGATGCTCTGAGCAAGACCTTTACTTTATTACCCCTGCACCAGCACTTCAGTACCCCTATCCCCCAATGCCAACCACTGCAATTCACCTAACATCTCATTAAAGGTTTTAAAGTCTCATCTACTAGAGGACAAATTGTTCATTAGGCAAACCGTTATAGGCTTAAATACAACCCTTATGCAAAATGTGCCAAGCAACATTCAAATATATTGCCTGCAAGGGCAAAACAAAAGTCAAGAAATGCAGTCCCATCCAGCAGAGCCACCTGCTCTACCGATGTCTCTCTCATAAAAACAGATTGCAAGACAATGTCTTTTGCTTGCTTAAAAAAAGCCTTCATCCACCCTATCTTAGATGCAAAAAATGAGTACAAGTCTGTATGTGCTTTGTTCTAGAGAAAAAGATCAAAGAAATTATGCCTACAAGAAAGCCCACTACAGCCAAGCCTGCCTTCTCAATTCATGTTTACAGCAATATTGAAGACCACAATGCAGAGGTGTGCCATGAATTAAAACCTGACAAGGTTTTTCTTTCAGTAGTGACATACGTTCTAACTGGTGTGACACACGCTGACTTACTAAGAGATTACAAGAGGAAAATTACCTATGAGTTTGGCAAAACTGGCTTTCCTGGAATACCAGGATCAAGGAAAAGAAAAACAGCTTGAACTCATGCATGAGTGCTCTGCATTTCTCACTAGGAAAGCCAATGAACTGAAACATTTTTCTGAAGTTAAGAATAGCCTAGTCCAAGGTTTGTTGAGCACAGATTGCTGCAGGACTGCTGCATGTAGAATAAGATGGAATTACTCACTGATTTTCCATGTTCTTCTCCTTCTAAAAAGGTGAATAATATACTGACAGAGATCATCCTATGAAACACAACACCTATCCTCAACTTGATGATTACCTCTGTTTCTATTTTGCAGTCACATAATTTCCTTACAGCAAAACCAGCATTAGTTCATGATGAAAAGTAATATGCGCACAATATGTGCCGAAAATGATAGGAATGCTGGAGAAATGCTTTTGAGCAACATTTATTGACTCTCATATTCCTGCAGTTGAATGTGAAGATCAGTTTGCCCCTTCTAGTCTTAAACTCCATGAATCCATAGAAAATGAGGAATGGAACAAAGATATTCCAGATACGAGCATTAATCAAATTTACAGTAATTATACAACAATTTTCAAGTCTGCTTCAAAAAGCCACTCCAGTAGCACAGCACAACTTCTGCACTCATTAGTCACAGTTCCTGTAGATGGTATTGTAAAGGGTATCAGGTCATGATAAGCCAGCAATTGCAGCCACACATGCCCAGCTACTGAAGAGTTAAGGGAGTACATAATACTTTAGGAAATACTTCCATGAATAATTCTCCTGCACAACACAGGGAATCCAATACTCAGTCATATCACAGACCAGATCCAAACCAAAATATAAATAACTACATTTTTTTCAAACTCCAAATCTCCAAAGTTTTCTTGAACTCCCATAGAGCCTAAGCAAAGTCAAAACTCACCAAGAGCTTTCCTTTGGGAATAAGGATGGTCTAGGTGCCTAAAATTCAGTTTTGTGTAAATGACTTTTTTGGTCAAAGCTATGCAGTGCTTCAATTCAGCCTGACCTCTGAGGAACCTAGAAATGAGGCAGAGCAGCACCCCAATCACCCTAATGGCAGCTGTGCTCTTCACATAACTAACATGGACCAACAAAATTAGGCTTCTCTCAAAATGTGGTCATAGCAGCTTTCTTCATAGAGCACAGCCGTCCCAGAAGAGTAGTATTGCTTCAAGATCCCAGCCAAATTTCCCCCTCAAAGCTCAGCTTAGCAGGAAGCAGGAGATCTAGATTCCATTCCCTTTTCAGCTAGAGGAGGTCCCAAGTGTAACTTCTGCTTTCCAGACAGTACCTGAATTCAGATAGTTGGACAGTTGGGTGGCTCAAGGTAAAAATTAAGCAAAAAAAACCATACCTTGCTCTGGCTGATTGGTGAGGGAAGATCAAGCTCCTGATGCCTACTCTCAAGACTATTTTATTTGTACTGGTTCATAAGAAGTTCAAAACCAGAGCCACAGCCCCATTACAGGATTTTGGCTTTCTTAAAAAAAAAAAAAAAGAAGTAAAATTTACAACAGAAATTTAAGCCCTTCAGTTGTATCATCTTCGGAGCATGTGTTAGGATTCTGGGCAAGGAAACTTTGGTTGCCATAAAATCTCACCATTCAAAGAAGCTGATAAATATAGCCTGCAATGTGATTATACTGAAACAGTTTGTTCCAGTCATACGGGACTCTTGACTTGACATTCCAATTAAAACAGAAGTGATAGAAAAAACCTTTCAGAACCATACTTTGGTATTAAGTCAAGGATGCACACAGAATTTTCTTTCTAAGATGAAGTAATTGGAACAACTGATATTTTTGCTGTGGCAGTTCCTTACGTTTTCTACAATTTCCTTTCATTTGTAAATTAAATTAGATAGGATCTTCCCAAATTCATGAAAGCAAACTTTGTCATTACAGCAACTACATAGCTCCTTATCTCCAGCATTAAGTTCACAGTATTTCCTGCTGGTGTAGAAGACCAGCACTTCTCACAAAAAAAAATTAGCAGCCCCTGAAGAGAGACTGATAAAGCTCAGGTTTATGCATGCCAATACCAAATTACTTCTCAAAGCAAACATTTCCATAACTTTTTCTTTTTCTGAGGATTTCACCTCCCATTTTGTTGGTCAGGGTCTTGAGAAACAGGTATTTGGCTTGGTGAACAGAGGGCTGTGCTGTCCAGATTATGACCTGATCATCTGGACATCTTATCAAAGCAGGCTATTTCCTCACCATCAAAGTGCATCCCACTGAAAGAGCTATCGGTCCTCTGGGACTTGCCTAGAGCACCAGTTGCTCTCCCGGTGTCAAATCCTGCAAAGGAAGGAATGCATTCCCGCTATGGGGAGCCTGCCAGTGCTGAGTTAGCATTTGCACTCAGACCAAAGCAGCTGGGGAAGGGAATCAGTCTTGCAAGAATAAAGAAAAGTTTGCTAGGAGTTCTTCCAGTAAAGGACTGGCACAGATGAAAAAATCCTCTTGCTCTGCACAGCGAAGGAACTGATACATTAAAATGTCCCTGTAAAATACAGATAACTAAAAATCCGGGGAACACTATTGCTTTTAGTAGCTTGAGTAAATTCTTTTGCTCTATTAACAATCACAACCCAGCTAAAAAGCAATAAGTAGGTACCAAGTACTTAAAAGCCATCTATTATTATAAATGTTGAGTTCTCTGACCTCGTTTTGATTGCTGCCAGGTAGGCCAGGCCAGAAACAACATGCGATTTCCTTTTCCCTGTTCAAAGGAATCCGAGTTAAGAGTCTGCAGAAGGTGCAGCAGGAAGAATTGATGCTTGAGAGTCTTGAACTTAAAGCTGCAGTTTAAATTTGCTGCTATTACAAAAAATAGTAGCTGTAAGGCATAAATTCAATATTCAGTGAATTTGGCCAAGCATTCAACAGTGCCAGGTTCTGTCATGACAGCTGCCAGTTCCCAGGCCGCTAGTGCAGAGGACCAAGAAAGAGGCCGGCTTGTTAATATTTCCATTAGGTTATGAACAATCTGCTCTCGAGATCACACAGGTACTCTAAATGATGCCATCAATTCAGTTCTCTGTGTATTTATTTGCTTTTAATTAGGGGAATCTACTGTACACCAGCGCTGTAAGAACTTATCGAAAGAAAGCAGTAACAGGGCTAATTCTCCTTAGGTTGTCATTTACACCATTTGAGAGTGAATGTAAAATACAGCCATCTATTCTTATATGGCTTTGTGCTCATGCAAATGAATGCAAGTATTTCATACTAAAGATAAACAGACTTTAAAGACACTATAAATATTTTTTTCTGAAAGCAAATGATGCTGAGCATTTACTTCCACTCCTCCCCACTCCACCCCAAATCTGTTATTCCCATTCAAGGATATAAGAATTGATACAAGCTTTTCAACAAATTGGTTTTATCATTATTTTCTTCAATGAGCAACTGTACTCACAGCAACACCTATGTTCATTTCTGCGCCCAAGAAGTGATGCCTATTACTTGCTGAATTTAGTTACAAAAGAACATCTTACCTATACCACCTACCCAGTACCACTGGACTGCATATGGTTGGGTTTTTTGTCCTACCTTTCACAGTCACACCCTTAAAGGATCAAATTGTGAGAACACTACTAAAGACAAGACCTGTGGTTTAGCCATCTGCTGTAGCTACTGCTGACCTCTTTACCTCAGCTTTTCTTTATTGCCAGAAGCACAGTACCACCAAATGGCTGGAAAAGTCAATCAGAAGAATGCCAGCAGGTAGACAGTGCCATCAAACACCTGTTTATACTGCACTACAGAACACAGCTTAGTGTAAATCACCTTTAGAAATGTTTAAAATTTACTTTTTTACAGAAAGTATTCCCTATGTTCAGATGAGGCCCTTCAAAATGCCTTAAAAATCTAATAAGGAGCCAGGAATTCTTGTGGTTTCATTCCAGTTCTGCTACTGACTCGTTGTGTGGTCTTGGAAAAGGCAGTTATCCTTTCTCTGGGTTTTATTTCTCGCATATGGTGGGTGATATTAATATGCAGTAGAAACTAAGGCCATATCATATGCAAAGCTAAGAAAACAAGTTGACATACACAGAAAACAAAACAAAACAAAACAAAAACCAAACCTCAACTATATTCATCATCATAAATGCCATTTTAGGCACTAAGATTATTGCTCCTTGGCAGATGAAAATATTACTGTGAAAATCACAGGGCATGAGAGCAAAACCCAACAGCTACTGTATGTGTACTATCTTGCAAGTGTGTTACAGTATACGCACGCTACCTATGTGCACATTCTTACCCAGTAGTGTCTTGACAAGTGCTTTCATGCCTTTCACACCCAGGAAAATTGTAAACCACTATGATTTACGCTTGGAGTAGGTGATGCATTGCCAGACAATGTCACATTCAGCCCGTGGTATTTTTCTCATGTGCTATTCATGTTCTTGAACTCCACTGCCTAGCACCTTCCTCAAAGAGGCAGTACTCTGAATAAGGAATAGAAGGTTGTGTTCCATTATCATTGTACTCAGCAAACTGACAGACACCAACAAAGGTTTTCTGACCTTCTGAAAACAAGGTTGGAGCATTCACGTGAAAAGTGCACATGCAACAACTCTAATTCGTGATCTCTACATTTTACTGTAGATAGTACTAATTTAAAACATTAGCCCAAGTCATATGTCAAATTTTTAGTATTAATAAAGCTCAGTACAACACACTGACATCCTGCCTAAGTTTCCCACTTTCGACTTTGTGAAAACACAATCGGTTCTGAAGAGTCAGCGCTATCACTGACCCATAGATTTAAGGACAAGCAACATCATGTGCATGCAGCGTACTATTAATTTCTGAGACTGCCTTAAAGAGCATGAATGATGCAGCACCATGGCTCAGCAGAACTGCTTCTGAACTTTACTGAAGCCTACCAGATGCTGCTGAGCAAAAAGCTCTGGGATTCTCCCTGAAAAGAAAGTTTCTTTCCAAACAAGAAGAGTCTTGCATACGTTCTCCTGAACAAAAAGCTTTTTTGCCATACTGCCAAATAATTAGACTTCAAAAAATTTCTCACTCTGTTCTGGGGATTAAATATATTATTTATTATAAATAATATAAATATATTATTTAAGTATTAAAAATTTAAAAGGAAAACAAGAAAGAGACACAGCACCACACTGTTGAGTAACTGCACAGCTGGACACTCCGGTGTCAGCCCCAGAGGCGACCAAGACCAAAGCTGAGTGAGGGAAAGATGGGTTCAGTGCTCCAGGAGGTATCAGTTCTCCTGTAGCCTGCATAAATCTTTCCAAATTATGCTGGGGGTAGGGGGTGGGGGTGTTAGTTAAATTACAGGGTATTGCAATAGAAAGTTTCTTCACTGAATCACAGAGAGCACTTTCTGAAGTTCAAAAGCCTCCTATTCGATCTTCCAAATAAGAGAGCAGTCAGAAAGACATGAAAACCACACAAGGAATCATTACAGCATTGAGATACATACTACATAATAATAAAATTATTTCCTAAGTACTCCAGTACAGCAAAATTGATACACAGGGCTTGATTTAAAGCATGTTCATTGTACTGTGAGAAGTCTCCAACCTGCAAAGATCAAAGATGGTCTCCCAGCTCATTAGAATATACTGCAACACAAACCTCATGGAAAAAGCTTCACTTTTTTCCCCACTGGAAGTTTTCATTGAAATTGTGGATAAGAATCATGTCTGTCATAGTTTACCTTAAGGTTCACAAATCCTAGAACAGCAGTGTAACAAATTTTTATGATAGCAAGGACAAATCTTATTTCACACTGGTAGCCCTGAAGAGACTGATTTTATTCACCCAAAAAACAAACCCCACCTGTAGTTCCCAGGAAAGCCAGCTGGGCAAAGGGACTCATTTAATCATAAATTCCAAAAGAATAGCATTCACACATAATTTTAGAGAATGTCAGGGTTTCATTATTACTTAGAGGACTTTGTAGTCATTAGGAACCTCTTCATTAAAGCACAAATATGAAAGGAAACATTTTCTAATGCTTTTAGGGAAGTTTGTCACCAAAGATGTGCAATAAGCCCAAGGGAGTTCATAGCATCTACAATGATTAGTTCTCAAAGGAAAACATGCCCCATTTTCAAATGATATTCATATTCATTATCTCTGTTGTGAAAAAGCATCCACAGAACAATTTTATCATTAGCTAAAATTTTAATGATGCTAGTGTTGCAGTTTTAATATAAATAATATATGCCCGCACATTTAAACATTTAGATTTAAATGTTTCCAGAGCTGGGGTATGTGCACTTGGACTGTTTCATCTGCAGCTAAAACATCTGTTTGGGGAAGACACAGCAACCTAAAACTCATTGTTCAAAACAGCACTCTGGAATTTCATTTTCTCAGTCCTTGTTGCAGAGATAGCACAGCACAATAGATAGTAAATTTGATTTTGCCCTAGAGAAACAGATATTAAGGTCCCAGATCTTTTTATCTTAAAAATATTCTCCAGAAGTGCAAAGGGTGAAACAGGATCCAAAGGATGCTTCATTTATTGCCAAAATTTGTGCCCTGCATGTACGCCACAAACCACCTGTCTTGCTTTTGAGACGTCATTAGAAAGTATGAACAAAAAAAAGTATTTTTGTATAACTATGTATGTATGTCTGGGTGCCTCTACTTTCAAAATGTCATGATGTACTGCAATTTATCGCCTATTGCATCATTCAGTGGAACAGAAAAAAAATGCAATAGATTTGGGAGGGGTGTTTGTTTTCTTCTTTTTAAACAGATAAATAATCCTTTTGTTTACAGAAGAATAAGAAACGGAGATGTCAATCTAAATTATAAGGGATACCTGTGATCACTGTCCAAATTACAGTCCAGACACATTGTTTTTCATATTTCATTTCTGTCTTCAGAGAAAGAGCTGTAATGTACAGCAAATATAACCCAGTCATCTTACTGCCTCATGAATGTACCACAACTAGAAGGTTAAAGTTTGATGAAATCTTGTAAAGGCTGTAATATACGATAAAAATTAATAAAACCAAGTCTATGACAAGGCCACTTTATCTTGAAAGAGCGCTTTAGATGACAAAGGCTCATTTAAACCTGTTCAAAAGTTTATATTGCAGCTGACCTTTCTCAGCATTAGACTCTGGCTGGAGACATCCACTGGGCAAACTTGTTTTGTTCCAAAATGGCACAAAGAATAAGCCCATGACTTTTCCTGAAGAACTGACCCAACACAATGCATTTGCCACCCTCCTACCCTTACCTCCCAAAGTGTTCTGAGATTTCTGCACATTAGCTACCGGCGCTTGTTTCCCCTGGCTTTCCAACAGGACAAAGTTAAGTTTCCTAAACAGCAAAGTGTGTTCAAACAAAACACTGGGCAGCAGTTCCTCTTAGGCAGTAAAGTCCTGTCTGCATATTTTAGTTGTTGCATAATTGTTACCTCTACCTCATAAGCTTCAAGGTCAACTCAAGGTCAAGAGTAGGTGTTTAGCACTTGAAACTCAGAAATGCTGCTATAGGAATCAAACTTTATAAATCACAATATTTTGTTCTCATTTTGGTTTGTGGCTTTGTTGGGTTTGGTTTTGGGTTTTTTTGTTCTGCGGTTTATTGAGGCTTTTCTTGTTGTGGCTTTTTTTTTTTTTTCTGCCTTCATCAGACGTACATTTATACAGTACTTTCAAATTAAAACTATAATTTATATACTTGCAATGCAGACTAACATATTTCTATACTCCAAATTTGATTACTCCCCCTCTAACAAGCACATCAAATCTTACAAGCGTGTTAGCTGAAGAGCAGAACCTGGCCATTAAAACAAGGCACTATTTATTCAGAGTTGGTATCAAACATTTGAAGACATTTATACAAGAGACAGAACTTCAGTTACACAGATTATCACAAATAGTCCTCTCATACTGAAAGCCACGATAAAGTTTACACTCAATTCAATGAAATACAATTGAATTTGTATTGCTCTTACTCACTTCTACACGTTAACTGTATCATAGCACTAGCAGTAACTCCTAGGATAAATTTTTTTCTTTCATGTCACTGGCATTTACTTTGTGTAGGACAGAAGCAAACTGTATAATGGTAAGAAAAACATTATAAGATAATGAGAAGAACACTACAAAAAGTGCAAGGGAATTCACAAACCAAATAATTAAATCTTTGCTGACCTGTGCCTTCACACAATGGGAGTTCAGAGTGGTGACTGGTTCTGCTCTCCCTCCTGCTTGCATGTTCTCAGTACCCAAGATACAGTAAATAATGTAATTGATTTCCTTCAATTACATTACAAAGGAATAATTTGCACCTAGGGAATAAAAGGTTGCGACAGTAGCTTTTGCATCAGTAAACAACAGAATCCAGCATTTACAACATGACTTGGGAGCACACAGGAGGAGGGAAAAAGTCATTTACTTAGTGTTCTTTAATTCTTTGTGGTATAATGAAGAGTATAACATGATTTACAGCTAAGTAGCACATATATTTTTCTCAGGAGAAAAGCCTTTCATAACCTGCTCATTTCTGTGGCACTTAGGAATTATGAGATCCAAGACCACTCATAAAAGTGGTATCCTGCTGAAAGTGGTTTGATCGCCTTTCAATTAAAAATAGTTCTATGTTCTGCTGTGTCTTCAAACCATGGGTCAAACGCTAAACCACTGGAATTTAACAAAAGTAAACTTTAATGATGGTTCACAAAATTAGTTATCTGTTTGCTGAAATGGGATCATTTATTGTTAATTAAGCATAATTTTCCTGATTTGATTATATAAAAATCTGGCTTGCAACTCAATAGCATACAAGGTCAGTACGGCTACAGGAGAAACCCTATATGCTATGACAAATCCAATACCCCTCAGGGTATTTTGTTCATAGAAATGAAGTGTTTCTTAAAATATTTTGCTAATTCGCTAAGGTATTGGGAGACATTCTACTGAGTGAATAGCACGACATTCCCAGACAGAGATATATTTTATAGTGAAGTTGTCAACAAATTTGCTCGTGGGATAAAAGGCTGGTGCTTACAAAGCAACAGGTGTATGGGCAGGCTGTGGGGCTTGGGGTGATAACACTAGAAGAGAAAGGGTGAAGAGAAGTGAAAGGATGAAACCACTTTCTCACCATCTGCTTCTACTTATGGCAGGGGGGACGGGCAGGGGAGAAAGGTGAAAACAGGATTTTTCCTTATTTTATGGACTAAACAGAAAATATAAATATTCACAAAATTCAAGAAGTAAGGCATCAAAGATATTGTTAATGCCGTATTTCAGATGTGATTTGTTGTACAGAGGGTACATCTTCTCATTCCCCTGAGCACTGCACAAAGCAGCACACAAACACACAGCCCAGAGTGCTGGGTCAGCACAGCAGGACAGACCCACAGTCCCCTCTATCATCCAGCACGTACTGCCACTGCACGCTCCTCTCTTCAAAAATTCATGGCCAATAGCCATGAAGTTCAACATGTAAATTGTGAAAATACATTTTTGAGTAGTACAGATGACAGTATGTTTAATCTTCAAACTACAAAAGTAGAAATAAATACCGTATCAGAAGGAATGGGAGTAAGTTACCTTAGGAAAGTTTCAACTCCACGTCTGTTTGCCACTACAGCTGTAGGGAAGACTTCTGGCTCCCTCTAGGGGTTTCTAACTGGTCCTTTAAAAAATGGATTTTTTTAACATATGCTATAAAAATATTTCTCTCTCTTGTATCCTGGGAAAAGAGAAGAACTATGTGATTCTGATAAAAGTAGATATGCCAATAATACATTTTACAGATTTGGGGAAGAGGTGCTTTCTTTTCCACTGCGGGGAACAAGGACAGGTATAATAAGACCTCATTTTCTTTGCCCTAAGAGACAAAAATTCCATGTGCAGTTGTCCATAAATCACCACAATCTCCTGTTTGCAAGAAAATACTTCAAACTAAATCAGTTATGTCTACATCTTTATAGTTAATAATCTCAAAGCCAAACTGATGTGAAGCATCACTATTTTTTCTTGAAGTACAATCACTTGTCATATTTATGCACTCCATCGCTTCCATGTTTTGTTCTTACTATTATTCTGAGCAGTGTTAAAACATCAATTTATTTAAGAAATTTAAAATTACAGCCTATATTTGTGTTTGGAACCTATCAAACAACATACAGCAAAGGAATGGATGGCTTTTTGTTGTAAATCCTACTCTTAAGTTTGTTCTTTAGTTACATCTCGGTTGGATTTCATGCACCGCTAGCACACAAGGAATACACCCACCACTGCAAATTAAGCCACAGTAACCTAAGAAAAAATAACAAGAAAGAGAAACAATAAGACTGCTGTTTGTAATCTGTTACAAAACCCTTCTGCTTTCTACACATATGCTAAACAATGTACAAAGGCCTAAAAATCAGTGTGCCTGTTCCTCTTGCCTCTCGTAGGCAGGTCATCCATGTTTTGCCTCTTACAGAATGCTGGTGAGGCAGAGCAAGAGTGCATCATTAAAGGAATCTATGAAGATGCATTATTAGGGTTTTTTTAACAGTTAGAGTCAGATCTCAGAAATGTCAGCACTGGCTCATCTCCCTGAAGAGAGTACATGTATCCAGCACGGCCCATTTGTATGAGCCCCTTGTAGAGTCGATCTCAGATCTGGGTGCTCAAGCATGCTTTGCGTCAGCAGATGGGTGGGAGGCTAGGAGGTACTGCCAGCGGAAGTTTAATACAAAACTAAGCAAAACCAAACAAGTTTAATTTGAACCTAACTCCCAGTTTGGAAGCCTGTCCAGGGAAACACAGCCTCACCTCTCAAAGCACTGTCCAAAGTGAGTCAAGAAGCAGCACGGCAACAACAAAGCTATTGCATGCATGCTCGCTACACTTAGGGGGATTAGCAGGAGGTCAGGCTCCCATGGCTGCACCTGCAAAGCTCAACACTATGACATTAGCTAATATCATGCATAAATCATTTTCCTTCTGTTTTAAAAGCAAATAAATAGCTGTGCATGTGTCCTTTGACCTTCACTGCTGGGAAACCTATGCAGTTTATCTTAACGGCAACAGACTGCGCTCAGCAAACCACTGCTGGCAGGGCATCTCTCTACTGTTTTAAGTAGAAATTAAATTCAAAGCAGCTATACCCATAAAGATTTTTATATTTTCTTAAGTTCTTAAGAAGTGGAAGGGACTTTAAGAAGTGTGAAATGAGGAAATTTAGAAAAATATAGTAGACCATATAAACAGACTATACAGAGAGAAACTCCTCATAAGACATTTATGGTATAACAGCAAAAAAGAAAAAAGACCAAACTGTAAGTCCTCTTCTGGAAGCATATGAGCTTTTGATCTTATTTCATAATGTGACGACAGAGGTGAATGAATTTTTGCCTGCCACAGCTCATATAGTCTACTTAATATTTAATTTAAATTCAGGCTCGGATTCCAATTACAGGTTCAGTCTAAGTGCAAAACATTATAAAACCAGGTACTTTTTTTTTTACCAGAACCTTGTAAATACCAAATATATACACAGGCTTGCATAATAATCATATTTTGAATAAACGGAGTAACATTAACCAATAGAACTGCTACTAGAAATATTATTTTTTACCAGACCTTAAAAATGGAAAAATCTTCTTACAGCTTCTCTGCTTAAAGGATATTGTTAAGATCAAGAAGTACTCAATCTTAATAAGAAGAGTACAGATCAAACATCATATTGAAACAACCTGTTTTCTTTGAACTCTAATTTTATAACAGACCCTGTAAATCAGTATGTGTTGAAGCACACATCTAGAAAAACAGCTCCTTGGGCTGGGAGAGGGTTGGGTTTTTTTTTTTCCTTTTTCAAGAAACCACACAAAAATTGGGTGTAGGCACAAAAAATAACTGTTTTGTTATTTGCAATGTAGTGTATTGTACAGACATGGTGAAGTGCCCTAGCTAATTGTAGAATCCTTTTATGACATTGAAGAGATTTCAAAAAACCTCAGATACTAAGAGATTCTGACATTCTAGAAACAGGCAAAAAATATTAATCATAGCAATAAATTCTATTAATGTGTGATAAACATATAATATGTTTTGATGAAAGTGTGTTTCTCACTTAGCCAGAATATTTATGGCACTATAAATAATAGAAAATATTTCATATGTTCTATTAAATAGTAGCATAAAATTATTTAAGAATTTGAAATAAAACTAAAAATTTTAAAACTGCTTTAAAAGCTGCCTTAAAAGTTGAATTCTAGTTTCTTTTCCCACTGACAAAAATCTCTATTAAGAAGTATCACTTATTATTTCGATAATGATACCATGTAAGTTAGATAATTGAATATGCTATATAATTACATAAATGGAAGTGTATGAAACGCACAAAGTACCACCGAGGCGTGTGTAACGTTACTATAATGAATTTCAAAACCGATGCACTTGAATGCAGTGAGAATTCAGCTTTCTTAGGGAAATACAGCTGTGAAACAAGACTGGAATAAAACATATCCAGGTTTCTTTTGTGCATGGGATTTAATTCCACTCTGAAGTTTAGTAATCTACACTGTATTCCAGGAATATCAATGTTCCCTTGCACAATACCTTGGTTTAGAGAAGCAGCAGACAGTGCATGGCTTGTAGGAAGGGACCAGAACCTCCCTGCAAGCAGAACAAAGGGGGAGAGAACAAACCTAGTGTGAAGCACAGTCTTGAGAGATTTGGTATGAGGATGCAAAATATTTGTCAGAGATCCTACCAGACTGTCGTATTATCAAAATACAGAGGCAACTTTCAGATTTAAACACAAGACCATGTTTTTCCCATTTTATTAGATAAATAGTGTATGTAAAATATTACCTTTCATTACATCGCTAAAGCCTGCTTTGCTCCATCAAAATCAACTTATGTCACAAGGTTTTTCTTTCTACATTTCTCCTTTCCCTCTACATAATTTCCTTTAAATTAGACAGAAAGTAGACACTTGAAACAAAAATCTGGTTTAGCATGATGAGAAGCACAAGGATATCTGATAACCTGAAAATCTGTAGCTAACTTCAGGCATGAGTGGGTTTTAATCAGAATTTGGCAACTGAAATGAGATGCATTTGCAGAAGACTGTGCTGCAGAATCAGCTCAGATGGTGGTTTTACTCATAAAAAGGAAAAGAGCAATACACATGCAAAAGGTTTTCTAAGGCAAAAGTAGCGAGACTGAGTACCAGATTTCTCCCAATACTCCTATTTGAAGATAAACCTGGCAGAATTTCCTCACCCCAGTTTTATAGAAAGGTTTAAAAGAAAAAAGAAACAAAACCAAACCAAAACACACAAAAATAACCCTGAACAAACACCACCACTATTTCTGGCAGGAGTTTCTTATTTAGAACTTTATTTGCTGAGTCCATTCTCATATAAGCTAAATCTAGGTAACAAACAAACTAACCTAGAAGATGAGCGGAAAATCTGAGATGGCTTCTTGTACCATAAGTACAAATCAATTTTAGTTCAGTACTGTTTAGGGATATAGTTTACATGAGCTCACTTGGTTCAAGACTATGCTTTTGATGGATATAGCCTTCTGTTTGTTCAGCTGTAGAAAAGAGGAATGTAATCCAGGTTGATGGTAGAAAAGAGTAAACAAAACTCGATAAACTGAAGATTCTGGAATTTATGACACCAGCTTTGAATATAAACTTGAAAAAAATAAAATAAAATTAAGAAGCATTACAACTCCTGAACTGAGATGCAAAGCCACTGAATAATCATCAATATAAAATGAGAACAGAAGGAAGTAAAAAGACAGGAGAACCCCCAAACCGACCAGAAATGCTACAGATTGTGTAAGGCATTTTTTCATCTTCAGAATTTAATTAACAAAAAAAGAATAATTCCATCCCTCTCTGCCACACACATTGTCTGGGCATTCACAAAGACATGTATTTGGCAAACATAAGCTTAAAGTATAATAAAGACTAACTCCAGTATATTCCACATTTTTTTTTTAAAATAGTAGAGAAACTCATTTGAGAAAAATATCTTCTTCCTGGCCTGAAACACAGAAATATTTAAATAAAGCCTCATGTGTTTTGTTTAGCTACTTCCATCACTTAACCACTCAGACCTGTTGTCCCTCCCGGCTCCAAAAGGCCCTGCAGCACTATTAGGGATTCGAACCTCACCACACCTGCAGCACTAAAGATGCTAATACACAGAAGGCCAAACTGGAGCTTTATTTGAAAATACTCATCCAAGCTATAAGGCCAGCAGAGGGACCCATAAGGCAGAAGCAGTCATGCAGCTACGCAATCTCAAGAAGTTTATTCAGCGGGTAGTTCCAGCATAGTTGCAGAGAGTTTTGCACTACATGCCCCCTTCCCACAAACTGGGTTCAAATCTTTAAGTGCGCTGCCCAGTGCAAATACCTCCTTGTGCTGCACTTCCTTGAAGAGGGTCATTTTTATCATTCTTTTTCCTCGCTGCTGCCATTCCTGCTTAACCAGCCAGCCTGGGAAGCAGGTTGAATAAGGAAGGCTGGAGGGGCAGCTTGCTGTCCCCTTGCAGTTTTGGCAGCAGGACAAAGCGCCTGTCACCTCACTGGCTGGCTTGTAAGGGATCAGAGGTCAGGCAGTCAGTCACCTACTCTGAACTGGCTCCATTCAAGCTGCTTCTGAAAAGATGACAAAATTTAACTCGTTTTACCTCTGCTGATCAGCCCCAGTGTTCCTTGGTAACGTCAGTCTCACAAGGCAGCAGCCTCCTCTTGATGCATTGACAGCAGCATCATAGGAAATGAGAAGGCAAAAACAGCAGAAAGACTAACATGCCTGTCAAGCCAACGCAATAACTAAACAGATCAAGCTATTAAGACATCCTGGTAAACATAAGGAACATCTACCTCAACACTCCCTTACTTTAAGATAAAAAAGAGCAATAATCTGCAGTTCTAGCTACACTATTAGACCTGTCACCTCACTGTGACAAATTCAGTGCAAGGCATTAGGTATCATTTGTTCCTTCAGTTCTCAGCTTTTGCCACTAGATGTTATTAACGTGACAGAGTTTTACAGCCTATACCACTCCCTTTCATAAATCAGGATGAACACTTCCTTCTTTATTCACAAAACAAAGCAAAACAAACAAAAAAGCATTTCATTATCTGGCAATCATAGCCATAATTTCACAGGCTTAAAAAAGTGTTCCTTAAGAGCTGGCGATCTGGCAACCCCTCTATTCAACAGAGTTATCAGGAAAGTATTGAAACCATCTTGCCATCAAAATAAAACTGAATCTTTGAAACACTCGAGAAGTACGGTTTTCTTGATACTTCAATGTTATTCACATACCCACAGGTGGGTATGTATTAAATACATAAGTGCTTCACATAGAGTACCCATAATTACTGTCCTTTTTTGGCATGACAATCACTTTGTAACACTCTTGACTTAGAACACTGTTGAGAAATCACAGAAAAAATGTTTAATAATCACTATCAAAGCCAATTATTTTCATAGATATTTATGTCAAATGAGAACCAAATATTACGCTTACAACAAGCTAACTGATAAAACTATGAAATCACATCTTACCGAGACAGAACAGACTTTTACAGCCCAGAACATGCTCCTCCTCTTTTGAAACAATGACATCATCACAATATTAAAAAATCCGCAGTTTTTAATCACAGGAGAATATCACTTTTTAGAAACTTTGGTGTGACCAATACCAGCTGCCAACAGCACCCTGCACTGGAATTTACCTGGATACTGGAATTTACCCAAATAGCCACCCACAAAGTGCTTCAAATGGAGTCTCCAAATACTAGGGCGCCAGACAGAGAGTTCAAAGTAATTTTGCATTTTTGGGACACACTAGAGAAAATGCTTTTGTACATGTACAAAATGTGATTTTGTACAAAAAAAGGATAAAAGCCACAGAGAGGGCAGCAATGATGTCCAGGCTACTTTGTGATTTGAATCTCTTGTAACTGACTTGTAATTTGCTCTTACCATTTTTGCTGTTGTAAGCATTACTGGCATTTAATATTAAACATTCCCTGGTACAACCCTTAAATAATACATACCTTAATTTCTTTCTAAAGCAACCCTGACAGATTGGAAATGAATTTGTAGTTTTTCTGTAACATCTAGGTAGCTGCCTTAATCACCATAGTGACTAACACTCATCAGAAAGTTAGCATAGTAATGCCAGTGTGAGTTCTGGCAAGTAATCACTTCTGACCAGATCGCTGCTCAATGTAAATTGGATAGAGCAAATTTAGACAAGATATGAGCGATGTCTTTGATATAAAACTAAAGAAAGTTCCAGACATCTGCCTCAACAGGATTTTGTTAAGAAAACCCACTCCTACGTATCAGTTATAAATATACAGAGGTTATATGTATTTGTTCTAGCAACATGTATTTGATTAAGATGACCTTCTCTGCAGAATGAATTGGAAAAGTTTGTTGGTGGGAACATGAACTGTGGAAATAAAAAAGGGTGCAGACAGCATTTTGTTAGATGACAGCTTATGTTCAAAAAGTCTACAGCAGTGCAAACAAATTGAAAGGATCTGTCTTTTTTATGTAATTCAGATATTTAATAAAGAATTGTGCCATCTGTATGTAAAGCAATGTAATTTAACTATCTGTGGCTGTACTTACACCATGATCATTAACTGCCCACATACATATGGTATGGGAATACTGTACAGCCTTTACTTCATCAAACACATGGATCTATACTGTCTGAGCTTTCTCTCACTACAGGAGGAAAAGAAACTTGTCCATATGTGGGGTCGGCTCCAGCCGGGAGATGGCAGCAGTAGGCAGAATGATTGCAGGGGGTTCCTCACTTGTTTTGCCTGCGCGCTCTTGTAGTCTAAGGTTAACATTAACAAAAATCTGGAAAGACTAGGGAAAGGGGAAGGAAAAAAAAAAGCCATCATTTTTCAAGGCCACACTATTTACAGTTACACTGAAGTGATATGTTTGTGTTTTCAGAAACTCACTGTTAATTCAACACTATGAATGATAATTCACAGAAGAGCTGATACACTTACGGTTCCTACGGCAATCCATAGCTACTAGATAGCGTGCTTGCCGTTTTATCAGTTGCCTTCACACCATTTAGTGCATAAGCAAGGATTTTTTTTGTCTCTACTTTAAAGAACAGTACAATCCTTCCCTTTTATCCCTCCTTCTTTTCCTCTTTATTAATCGGTCCCTCTGAAGTCTGCCATGAGCACTTTGGATTGGCTAAACAGTACTGGGGCTCCTCATGGAGCGTTTTTCTCTCTTCTCTGGCATAAGAGCTGCAAACTAGTCATCAGACAGTGTCATCACCACAGCTATGGCTGCTGCCACTTCGCTTGACCCTGCTATCAAGAAGGTATCAGAGGGAACTGGTCTGTATTGAATATGCACTACCTGGACAGGGTTCTCACAAGTAAAATATTTCCTTCCAATGCTACTTATGCCATTCTCTCAGACTTGTGGCAGCATGTAACCCATTTTATTTTGGAGGAAAACCAGGTATAATTATTAAATCTAAATAAAATGTAAATATCCAATGAATAGTCAACAACATTTAAAAAAAAGGGGGGGGGGGAGTATTGCATAAAACCATAAAATATATAAGCAAGAATTCAAAAAGAGTAACGACAGCATCAAAAGCAGGCAGAAGAGTAAACAAGTGAAAAACTCCTGGCACAATGAAGAGACCTTCCTTAGAAGACGCCATAGCATGGATGAAGTCTATGTTAGAGGAAACTTTGGAGATAAAAAGTCCAAATTATGGTATCTGCCATAGATCTACTGAAACAAATCATGAGAAAAGGAAAATAAAAACACTATGGCACTTGACCATTAGGATCTTTTAAGGGAGGGACAGCATTTTGATTCACTTTGTTTTACTTAATATACAGAAATCTTGAGTAATACATACATCAGCAAGCTAAGAGGAACGAGGGATTTTAGGCTGGGCTTCCGTGTGGTTTAACAGGGGAGCAGACGGAAATCAATTTAGGAAAGATCTAATGCAGCTGGAAAGATATGCAGAAAGAAAAACACTAGAGGGATGAAAGAAGATTGGATCTCATCTGTCTTTAGGATATTAAAGTCTTGGCAGAGGATAAAAACTTAACAATGGAAATAAGAACAGGGAATAAAGAGCTGCAGGGCCTGGGAAGTTCTTCTCCAGCAAGTATTTTCCAAAATTAACAGGAAGACATCAAACATGCTGTGCCCATCGTACCTTTGCTTGTCCTTTCAAAACAGCGCCTACAACTGTGGCAGTACACTGTTACCACTGGCCCAAGCAGCCAGAGCCTGCGGGTAAAACCTAGCACAGCTTCTCTGGAGCAGGGGGTTCTTAAATGTGCAATACAATAACCAGAGAGCATAAAGCCTGACAGTAACACTGTCCTAAGAGTAGAAGAACTAGAAGTACTAAATAAACAAAAAATTACCTTGATATTGGCAGCAATAGGTTTCAGTGAGCTGATCCTAAAAAAACTGGGAAACTTATTTTGACAACATATTAATGCAGCAAACATTTTCCAAATGCAAATATGCTGAAACATACAGCCTCATAAAAGACAGGCATTTTCTTAATTTAATGCTACCATATTATGCCCTTATTTTTAAAGGGGTTTTAAAAGTTACTGAATGAGTCTTCACAGAACTTTAGGATGTCATTCTTCCTTCTCTTTTCTATACATTAAGCTTTTTAAACAAAGCAAGATAAGATATGCTAGGAACCTATCTCCACAGTAATCATTTCAACAGGACATGAAAAAGCTACTTGAAAAGAGAAAAGTGGTTTTGAATTTTCTCAGGAGGAGGGAAAATAAGACAGTCATTTAGTTTACCAAATAAGGAAAAGAAACTGTATATTTGATTACAGTGCGCTGTGGGCTTAAAGCTAAGCAGGAGATATCCTAGTTAGTAAACATCATCTCACTCACTCTTAAGAAGCTTAAGAAACACTGTCACCAAAATACTTGTCTATCAGAATAACTGAAGTAACACATACAAGTCATGCTGTAAGGACTAATCCAGAAACTTGTTTTTAAACATTTAAAATCAGAGCATTCTACTGGGATAGATATTTCATAGAATCAGAGAATCATTTAGGTTGGAAAAGACCTTGAAGATCATCAAATTCAACCACTAACCTATCATTGTCAAGTCCACTACTAAACTACGTCCCTAAGCATCAAATCTACATGTCTTTTAAACACCTCCAGGAATGGTGACTCACCACTTCCCTGAGTAGCCTGTTCCAATGCTTGACAACCCTTTCAGAAAAGAAATTTTTCCCAATATCCAGTCTAAACCTCCCTAAAGCAACAGGAGGCCATTTATTCTTGTCCTACCCAAAAGGAGTAGTCTGCTGTGACCAGAGCACTTAGGCAGTATGAGAAAGGCTAAGCCACTTTTATGTAACTAAAAGCCATAGAACACCTTAATTAACAAGCAATAGAACAAACCACAACTTTACTTTCTTTCAGATAATGCCATTACTCAGACTGGCAGTATTCTGAAACACTGAATTAGGTCATATCTGTTTGTATGTGTAATTTTTTTTTAGAAATAAATACGTTTTTGTAATGCATCCAGGCGAGCCTAAAAGGAACAGTCAGAGAAGAGAGAGACTAGCATGGCTTGAAGCACAAAAAAGAAACAATCACCCACTTAGTTTGGGCATTTTCAGTGGTACCCAGCAAGAAGTGAAGAACAAAGAAGCATTAGAAAGGATCCTTGAAAACTGGCTGTGTAAACTGTTCCTCTCCAAAATTTGCACATCCTCTGCAAAAAAAACCTGAGGATTTTTCAGGGCCAATGTAACTCAGTCCAGAATTCAATGGTTTATTCCCCATTTTTATGCTAATGCTGTGCACCTTGAAATTATGTTTTATTCAAACGGATGAGGGGAAATTTCTATTTGAAAAACTACTTAATTACTCTGATTACCAGCGTGGAAGTTATCAAGGGCTATCGCTTCTCAACAAGAGAGCATGCCCATCTTTGTGTTGCCACATAGAAATGCAGCTGGCACTCAGATGCAGCTTGGATAGTTTGCAACCCTCTATCAGTATGTCCTCACTGCTCAGCAATTGTTTCTGAGTCGACTGGGATACAGATAGATCCACTCCTTTAACACAGTGTTTAGCACATGCTTTTTTATCTACAGGTCTCTGTATGTGTATGAAACGTAAGCAAGAATTTTTAGGCTCATTGGAAGTGAAACTTCCCTATGACTGTACAGTCATCGACCAGCAAAGATTCAATAGTGCTTTTATACACACAATGCACCCACACTCAAGTGCTAACATACTCTAAAACACCAGCGTCTATCCTAGCACCTATGTAAGCTTTAAAATGCCAAGTATTGTCAGATGCAAAAGTTCCTGGGTTACTTACAGGTCAAGGCATGACAACTATTTAACATTTCTGTAAGACAGGCTGTTTCATTTAAAGTAGTTAGTTGCTCAAATGAATCTCTCTGAATAATGGCTTAGAGCAAGAAAAACACCCTTTTAAACTTGTAGGTGCATTCTTCATGACAAACGATAATTCATCTGCAAGCATAAATGGCAGACTGTACAAAATAGGGGGCTTCCACATACACTGCACATGGCCTATTTCACAGAGTGCAACAGCATACTTCAGCATCACTTTTATTCTTGATGAACAAAATCTTGCATTGCTGTTGTAGTTAGTCTGTACTCAGGTTTCATTGTTAGAAAATAGCTCACAGAAAAGATGGAGCTCTGTTTATTTTGAGCTGTGGAATTTAAGCTATAATTGCCTAATTAGGTTTCAAAGCCCACTGACAAGCATGATCAAGCTCCATCTGAGTATCTCCTGACACAGACACAGAAGTGACCCCTACAAGATGTGGCAACCTCATTAGCACTGAACAACTAGGAAATAGAAACACTTTAATGAACGCAGAGTGAACGTTATGGTCAGCTACAACAGCTGTTGTGATTTTAGGATTTATGACTTGGTATATGCAATAGTACATTTCCTACATATTGACAAGCAACTCCTACAATACACACTAGATTTTTGTAACTTGAAAAAGTAAATGTCACCCTTTCATTCCTTTTTGAAACAAAATCTTCAAAATCAAACCCCTCAGATTTCCAATACATAACATCGCATCCTCTCTCTAATTTGATCCAATTTTACTTTACATGTGCACTTCAGGAAACATAAGTAAATGCAAGGACTAACTCAGTAAAGGAAGTTAATGCTCTAATAGCTAAACTTTGTATGGCAAACAGACTCAAATGCAAAATGCAATGTTAAGTACCTCTGCTCCCATTATAAGGCATTCCAGGTCATGGAAAAATTAGTCACCTTGGTGAGCAAACCACAAAACTGGTACAGAGAGCAAGGAAACCCCTAAAAGCAGCTAACAGAAATCTAAGTTAGGCAGACACTGCCTGGGTCACTTGGCTCGGTTACTCACAATCAAAAAGATCAACTGAACAGATGTTTAATTCCAGGTGGGTTCACACCAATCCCACTACCAGCCCTCCAGAATGTCAAAAGAAAAAAATTAATCTAACATTATTTTTCCAGAATATTCCTTTTAGAACAAGTATCAGACTTTACAGAACAGACCATGAGCCTCAAAAGCAGCCATACACTGGAAAGAAGAAAGTGGAAGAAAGAGATAGGGGTAGAGGGAGAATGAGAAAGAGGGAGGGGAGAGGGAGAAAACCCAGAAGTGTTACAGTAGCCTTGCAGAAATTTTATTAGGTGAAACATGCCTGGTGATCCTTGCAAATGAACAAGGCTCTACGCTATAAAGCAAGGAAAAAGAACCACATTCATTACTGCCAATATGACTCAGAGGAAAATTCCTTCCTATCCTAAAAAACAAACCATTAGTCTAACCTGAATGTGTATGTGCAACATGCCACTCAGCCAAGTCTCTTCACATCCTGGTATTTCCTCCCCTCCCCTGCTTCAGCAAAGCGTATCTGCTTCCCTGGGCCACAAACCACCACCACATTTCTGGACCCCACATGATTTAAATCATCAGTTCCCATTTACTGAACACAGAAAATACCCTAAGTATTAACTTCTCTTAACCACTTCTGATGCCACGCAGCATGCCAGATAAGCTGGGCTTTTGACTTACGCTATGCAGAAGTGCCACAGGCAGTGCAACGACTAAGGCCTGAGCAAGGAAGGGGGTCAGGGGCAAGGGACACAAGGAGACAATAGAGCTCGGAGAAAAAGGTGTGCAAGGAAAAGACACAGAGGAGGCAGTGGCAGGATGGGGGGAGTCATGGACAAGGAAACGCCAGCAGCGAGACTGCACTTCTAGATGACATCCAGTTCCCCCTACAGAACTTTCACATGGAAAAGGAGTGGCAGCAGATGGGGAAATGGCTTTATACCCCTCTTTGAACCATAAAGACCTACAGTTTACCCTTTTATTCCATTCTTCTCCTTTGTTTTTAACTGTGAGGAGGGCAGTAAATCCTGCCTGCAGCCTAGCAAGAGGGGAAAAAACCCCAAAAAAATGTCTTTCCAATTATACTGGCCTGAAGACACTCTATTTTTAGCTTCCTTACAACTCCTATTTTAAAACCTAATACACAATGCACTTCACTACATTCATTCTGAAGGTAAGAAAAAACGTCTTGATGCTATTCATCCTTCCCTGCTGCTATGGAAATCAGCACAACAGTTTATAACTGGGTGCAACTCCACTCAAATCTCATTCAAAAACCCAGACTGATCTTACTATCCTACATGAAAGGACACAACGGCTGTCCTTATAATAGCATCTTTCTCTTCTGAGAAAGGGAAAAAAAAGTATCGAGAAAGCAACTGTCATTTACTACTTGCATTTACCACTACTGAAGCATAAGTTCACAGGAGCAAATAGGGAAGTATCTTCTGTGCTCTGCTACATGACTCCCAGCAGCACCGTACTATTCATCAACAACTATGAGAAGCTGACAAAATTCAGAAACGGAAAAGCTGAGTACCCTATAAAATGGCAAACAGCACTGGAGATGAAAATATGACAGTTTCAACTACAGAGAGAGGACAGGAAATATAGAACTAGACTGTAACTCTTCTGCTTTTTAATCTTATTTCTACTAAGAACCTTTACAGACTACTTATAGTTATAATGAAGCGTCTTTGGTGTGTCAAGGTGCTCTACAATAATTCTACTAATAATTTAATTACTAAAAACTCTTTTTGTCCTTAAGCTGTCAACATCAGAGATTGATAACAAAAGCACGGGATAATTAGATAGGAATATTTAAACCAAATGGAATTCACGCATTTATTACACACTTGGTTGCTCATCTAAAATTAGGTAACTAATCTGAGTATGAATTATGAAAAACAACAAAGACAAAAAAACAATTAAAAAACAATACAGAGATAAATGCAATGAGATTTTCTCTCTTTAGCCATAAGTGCCACTTCTATTCCTGATTATAAAAGCAGCCAAATGTGATTTCCTATTTAGTTTATGATTGCAGGCTGGAAGCAAAGCACATCATTAATTGATCAGTAGAAAATACTTCATTTCTTTTAGTTTATGTTTAGGCTTTGATCTTAATTTCTTTTGTGATTTCTGCCAGGATTGTTTGTCATACTTTAACAAACCAAACCACAGAGGAGATGCTAAGCTTGTATCTAGGCATTTGCTTATGAATAATCTTCCTATAGTCTAATTTACATAATTTTATTGTTTAGTGGATTCTTCCCATGAAGATATATTACTGCCAATGCAACTGTACTTAAACTGGTGTCAAACAGAGTGTGCTTTTGAGAGTTACAGCTTGCATACAAAAATCTACTCTGAGCTAAAATATGGCATGTGTCAGAAAACAATGCCTCAGAGGCAATTCAGCTCACAGAACATCAGGAGGAAAATCGGTTTGGCTATATTACACTATAGGGATGCAAAACACAAATACAAGATAGAGATTTTTAGAGCATTTCTCAAAGCTTCAGAATCCTCCATTTTGTTTTTCTTTATTTTTAGGGTGATACTGCATGTAGAATTCTGTCTTTGGGTTTGGGATGCTTAAGAATTAAAAACTGAAATTGGTAATTAATATTGTGTTTAGAAGTATAGAACATACTGGGGAAAAGACATAATCCAGATTTTATTTTTTTTAATAATTGAGCTATTTTATAGGGGTTTGTCTGTTTAAAATACATGCTAGTTTTCAGAGCTTCCAGGACAAGGATCAGCTGTTAATGAAATTATAAAATTTGAAATATTTCAGTGTCACAAGAACACTTACTGAACACATTGGCCAACAGTCTACCTGAGCAAGGACCTATAGATTGTTTATCTGTAATTATATACTACCCCTTTCTGAATTACCTTCATGCCTCACAATCTTTAAGCGTTTCATCAATACCACGGGAACTGAGACTCAATTCACATGGCAACTAAGTCCCACTGACTAAAACGCCAAAACCCTTCTGTTGCTCTGATTTAAATTATTTGGGCCCCTTAATTCTTGGCCAGTCTCCAAAGGTCTTCTGCACTCTGAGAAGCTGGTTCATGCTGATCCCAAGCCAAAGCTGCAACTGAAAGGAATGGGCATTAATGAAGAGGAAAGATGCCCAGAAAGACTCCTTGAGAACTAACCAATCAACCAACCTCACCTGCCTTCTACATCTTAGTGAGACTTCTAGATTCAGCAACACTTCTCAAGACTGGACAACTGCATTATCAATACTGGCACGGAGCCAGGCGGCCAGCAATGAGCTCAGAGCCCTGACATTTTCTACCACTGAAACAGACTACATAAAATGCTTCCTCTCCCTCGACTATGAGGGTACAAAGTTAAATTTTGCTTATGGTTTTCATAGGCTTTGATCTAGCACCGTATATAAGGCAAAGCAGAAGATGAGTGTGCTTTAATTACTCATTTTGTTGCACATATGGAGAAAAAGAAGGAAAGCTGAAAGGAATGTGATGTAAATAACTCAGGTATGATTGCAGTTTCCACATTTAGAGTGTATAATTAAATATGACAAACATATAACACTTTCCATTACAATACTAGGCTACATTCACATGGCATAATATGGACAAACCTCCTTCTTGCTTTGCTTCTAACTATGTCAGTGTGATGCCAAGCTTGAGCTAATAACTCTGACTTTCAACACAGTATATTTAAGACTCCAAATTTGGCAAGCAAGTTTGCCAACTCTGAAATTTTAAATACAATTCCCATATCCTTGGCAAACAGACTTCTCACTAGCAACACCTCTGTGGAGGTGTTTTAAATGTAACCTAATGCTGAGAGTACGAAAAACAGGACAAAGTTATTTAACAGCAAGAGTTTAGCATAACAAACATAAGAAAGGGAATGCTGTAAATAATGAAACTCACTAACACACAATCCCACTGAGACCAGCTAATGGAATATATCTGATTCTTTAAGGAGCAGGTCACTTCATGTAATTTAGCAGCAAGAAAAAGCCAAACTTTTAAATTAGTATTGTACAACTTCCTTCCTTTGTATTTCCTAGTGCATGCATATTTTGTAATGGGCTTTTTTTCCATGCTTTGGTGTATTCCAGTTTTATTGACAAATTTTTCCTCACATAGGATTTGTTCTTTTTTGTCTTTCTACTAGGGAAACTCTTGGTAGGATTTTCACATTGACAGAGTTTCTCTATTTTGAGGACAGGGAGACAACAATTCACTTTGCCAAAAGAATTTTGGTTCTTCACCCCAAAGAAACCTTTGTCGGAAAGAAATTAAAAAAAAAAAGAAAAAAAAAGAAAAAAAGCAATATTTCTAACACCTACCTGGCTCTCAGGAGATACATCTCTGTAAAATGAGATCAAGACTATAAAATTTTATTGTTTAGTATGTAGTAGCTTCATACAAAACAATCAGTTAATCTAATATTACAACAGATATCCAGACAACTGAAGACTAAGTTTTGTGCAATCACCTTCTCACACACACTTTATTTAAACACCCAAATGAAGCCTTGGGGTGGGAGGAGTGCAGATAGAAGAAAGTAAACATTCACAGATAAGCTGTATTATACTTTGATATTACAATATTATAGCAAATTACTCTTAGCTCGCCTCACATGGACTGCAAAACATTCTCAAAATAAAACGTTTAACATGCCAACCCACCTACTTAACTATAGGTATTTTTGCAGTTGTGCTTGGCCAAGGAGGCAAGTGAAAAGCTCAGACTGATTTCAGTCACGTATTTTCTGGAAAGCTAACAGAACATGGAGAAGTCTCAGGCCAGAAAGATTTAAGTCAAATATTCAGGAGAAAATTCCCAAGTGTTCAATGACAGAAAGGAACTGCCAGTTTCTAGGTAGTCAGACATACGTGCATGCCACAGCAGGGTAAGCTAGACTGTAGACTCTGAATATACTGCTTAGACAATGGTATTGTAATAATTAAGACAGAAAAGCTTTCCCCAGTCTTTTAAAAAATGCAGTACTGAGGTCCTCACACAGACACACGAATGCCTATTTCTGCTCATGTAAAAATTGCATGGACAAACCAACTTCCTGATAACAGACTTCAAGTGACAAAGTCTAAAAGGTTTGAATACTAAAATAAATTTCAGGGACCTGTGATACAAACTACTTTCCAAGAGTGAGCTAAGCTAAAGCTTCAGCAACCAACCTGAAAACCATGTAAAACTAAAAACTAAAACACAAGCAAGGCATAACTTCCCTAGGTATGGCCAATACATCTGGGTACAATTTTAATAAACAAACAAAGAAATAACTTTTCACACATCTCCTGCTGCTGCTGCTCCTAAGACCAATCACACTGCTTCATCTCAGCTGGTGAAAAATGGTTTTGCCATTCTCAGCAACCAAGGTTTAACGCAGCTGCACAAAACCCATTTGTGTTCATTCTGCTTGACAGATCTTCCCCACCAGCCAGATATCAAGCAATTGCCACTTTCCAGAGTTTGCTTTTATGTAAGGGTTACACTGATATCAGAAGCAAGGATCCAAGCAAATGTAAGAAACATATGGTACAGTTTTATTTTTTCTCCTCTTATTATTTCGAATGTTTAGGCTATGTTATGACATTCACTACATTTTATATTCTTATTATTAGAAGGATCTTTAAAGCAAAGCTTGAAAATGCTTCCTTTTACCAACAAATTTGCTTTTTTTCTGTATGCTGAATTGTCAGAATATTTTTTTCCTTTTAGTGCTCCAAATTCAACATAATATTTTGGGTTTTTTTTAATAATGTTTATTATATATTTTCCCCTAGTCCTTAACCCTAGAATTTAAATACAAAAGAATTTCAAATGAAAAATTCTATTAATGAATTAGAAGGTCACAGGAACTGTCTTTTTATTTTAGATTTCATGTGAATGCATAGCATCTTTGTACTAAAAGCAGTGCACATTGATAGAATAACGAAAAAAAAAAAGCTGTATGGGTTTGTAGTCTACAGCTGTCACAGCCTGTAGATGATTAATTTTACCAAGTTATTTTAAGCTGGATGAAATTCCAAGCAGTTAAGGGCCTGGTTTTCAGGGGAAAAAAAAAAAAAAGGCTCTTTGAGAAAGCTGAAAATTTAAGTTGAGAGCTGAAAGTCTCGGGATTGGTTTTGTTTGTAGGGTTTTTTCAGTCTTCTGAGGTTAGTGAATGCTGTAAGTTATGGTAAACTGTTCCTGCTCAATGCAGAAATTAAGGCAGACATTTGACGTAGGTTCATCATGCATATACTGAAGTATACATATACAGTACATTTATGTTGAATTATACCTTTTAATAAAACACCGAAAATTCTGCTGAAGGAAATGAAGTACAGCCCAGTCCAAAACTAAATACCTTGCTAAACAACAGAAATGTGACAGAAAAAAAGAAGCACACCAAGGTGTTTTCCCAGTCTTTATTTACTAAACTGACTTTGGTTTTCTATTCTAATATGCTATTCTTAGTTAAGAGATCTAACTATCATCTCCTATCTTCCTCCAAAAACTCATAATCCACTTTTTTTCCTATTGTCATATACACTCATAATTCCAACGTATTTCTACAGCACCCATTACAGGCAGAGACATCCTCAGTCTTTCTCTTGGCAGCACTGAATGCTTATGAATTACAACTTCTGAATCCAGAAAATAAAGTGTTGTGGTTTAAGCCCTGCCATGCAGTCTCTCACTCACTCCTCCCCTTCCTCCCTCAGCTCCTGGAAGGATGGGGAGGTGAATTCAAAGAATGTAACTCCCACGGGTTGAGATAAGAACAGGCCAGTAACTAAGGTATAACACAAACCACTGCTGCTACCACCAACAGTAATAGTGATGTGCTGTGGTATGGAATACCTCTTTGGCTAGTTTGGGTCAGGTGTCCTGTCTGCTTCCCTCCTCCCTGGCAGAGCATGAGGCTCAGAAAGTCCTTGGTCAGACTAAGCATTCTAAGCAGTAGCTAAAAACATCAGTGTTATCAGCGCTGTTCTCAGACCAAAAGTCAAAACCACAGCGCTGCACCAGCTACTAAGAAGGAGAAAAATGACTGCTACTGCTGAACCCAGGACATAAAGTTAAGAAAATTCTAGTCTGTGCTCTGCTAAAACAAAAAAGAAAAAAAGAAAAAACAACCTAAAAAAACCCAAAACCACCAAAAATGAGATTTTTTTTTTTCTTTAGCAATATGGTACAATATTTTCTTTCACAATATAGTGCAATATTTAGCAATATTTTGTAATATAATACAATATTTTCTTGAGCAATATAGCTTCTTCAATACAGTCCAGCACAAATGGAGTTTGTAGATTACAAGTCTCAAAGCAAGTCACAGTCTTTAGCAAAAGCTGACAAAACTTTGTCTCTTTAGATAGGACATAGAAAAAAGATTTTCAACCACTGTCTTGTGTCTTACCATAGCGGGTGACTCAAAGAAAGAACAGAGCAAGTTCAAGAACATAGTAACTATTAGAACTAAGATTCAAAGGACTCTTGAATTCAGGATTAGGAGCTGGCAAAGTACCCCTTCAGGGCACAAAGAATTTACTCAAAGATAATATTCCAATCTGTCTTTCGCTACACAAGCTGACTGCTTACAGACAGCTCTAATAATAGAAGCAGTGTACTGAATACATACAGAAACTAACACAATTTCTATTGTGACACCTTTATGAAGAACAAAAAAGGCTTTTTGGTTGTTGTTTTTTTTTTTAAATCTGGTCTATATATGTGTCCACAACAACTTGCAATATCATCTCCAACACCTACAATCTAAATTTACTCAGAGGGATATCGTTTTGTTTCATCATTCCTTGCAGAATCAGAACACCACCAAAAGTAGACAAAATTTTCCAATAGCTTCTTAATTTTAAATATTTGGGTCATGAAGGTTGATAGCAAAACAGACACCAGACTCAGAGAAATTGTAAGGAGAAACAGTCACCAGTCCCTGACACTCCAAGGTCAGTCTCTCTCTCCCTCTGTAACACAGAGCAAGTCAATGTAAGACTGGGACTTGGAAGGGGAAAAATTCATATCATCCTTGTAACTCCAAATACTTTACAAGCTGATAGGCAGAGGGTTTTTTTCATGCAGTAACAAAGTTCTTGCTCTGAAAAAGCGGCACTGGATATATCAGTACAAAAGTGAAAAAGCCTGTGTGTCTGAAAAGTCACCATAACTAGCTGATTTTCTGACACATAAGGTATTTTGAGGAAGAGCTTTAAGTAACACTGAAGCTAAACATACAGACATAACTGAGTATTGCACAGCATATTCACTGTTCTCATCACAAATAATAGGCTTTTACTGTCTTTGTTCTGCAAGTTCAAGTCCAAATTGTTTTGCTACATCTTTATTAAACTATCATAATCACTAGAGGCTTCAATTTCAAATGGAAGACCAAAAGAGTGTAAATTTGTCTTTGAAAGTCATCTAATATCTACTAAATTATTCACTTGCTGGAGGATATTTGCATGATCTAATGTACCTCACACATGAACACCTGTGCTACTGTTCCCAGGTCATCTAGGACACGGAAAAGTGAGTGTTGCAGCCCCAAGACTTTCATATTATGTCATTACAGTAACAAATACAGTAGCCTTACTCTTGCTTGCAGGTAGTAATAACTGTAGGTAGTAATAGAGAAGGGTACAAAGTACTGTATGAATTGTTTTCACTTCAGTATCTGACAGTGTACGTAGCATGAATGGTAAAGCAGTAGTTATACCAACTACTTATATAACATATACCTGCAAGAAATACATCAAATACTTTTATCTAAGAGCAGTAGTACATTTACACCACTTTCAGATTCCTTATTCTACACTATAGCAAACATGAGCGAACAGAAACTTTGACAACATGGCAATTCCAGCCATCCTTACAGAACGGCACAGCCCAGAGGTGCTTATAAAGTTCACCATTTGGAAACCATTCATTTCTAAAATCACCTAACACCATCCATAGTAACATCCTAGTTTGTGGCTGAAACTTTCAGGTGCAACTGAAATACAGCTAACCACAACCACTTGCATATATGTTTAAGTATACTAAGCTAGAATTAGGCAGAAAAGTGGCTGAAGAATTACTACTGTGCCAGCTCTTAAGATGCTTAGTCTGTTAGGCTTTGGGGTTTTTAATCTTCTTGCTGCCAGGAAAGCATCTCTTTGCTTAATGAAAGCTGATCATTTTGGTAATTAAAACCAAGTAGACGCCTTTGCAATTCTCACGGACACAAAACAAAGCCAAACAAAAACTTGAAGAGAAATTGGAGTCTCTGAGAAGGTATAAAGACATCCACATTCTAATGTTACCAGCTGGAAATTCTTTAGAAACTAGGCTAATACCCCTTGGAAATGGAAATGTTCACATATGTACCCTACTTTTTGACTCAGCTGTGCAAATCTAACAAATGTAGGAAGAGGCTGTTCACACTTCACAATGAGGTTTATACAACTAGAGTGCAAAACTGCTGTCAGCATCAGTATCTTGTATATGTTCAGCATGTTCTCACAACCGTCATTTTCAGCCCATTTTCTTTTAGGAAACAGGAAAAAACATTCATCAGTTAGAACACACAGATAAAGGCATGTACTATGTTGCTTCTTCAGCGTCAGTGGTCGTTTTTTTAATGAAGTAAACAAAGATCAGCTCAAGCAGCAAGAAAGAAATCCCAACACTTATAAAACAATAAACTCCTCTGCTTTCTTCACACCACTCTTTCACCTTAATAATAGAACATAAAACAAACAAACAAACAAACAAAACCTCCTGCTTTGTTTTGGTTTTTCCTCTAGTTCAGCACACCCTCATCCTGTGCAGAGCATCATGCTGGTACAACTCAATGCTCTCAAAGTATGGCATCATTAAGTGAACAGAGACCAAAGACTCTCCTTCTCCATATCCAAAAAGGGTGTCAGGGTGTCTCACTCGAGAGCAGAAGGCCAGCCACCAGAAGAGAATTACTGTCTTATAAAATAAGGGAGACTCAAGAGGACAGAGCAAGGGTCCAACACCAATCAAGCTCAACTGTGTCCTGGCATGCGAGTTAACTTCACTGTAGTCAATGGACTGCACAAGAGCAAGGCACCACTGAGAATGAATAGAACCCCAACAGACAGGAAAAAAAGTCTGGTTTTCTCATTCTTTAGATTATTCAGGAAGGTAAATTATAGAAGGTCATATCTTCTTGTTTATAGTTAAAAGTACCAGCAGCTAATCACATAAAAAGTAGTTGGTCCATCTATTCTAGTCAGAAGTGCATGAATGATTTATTTCTCTCCTTAATCTGATTCTACACACAGAGGTGTCACTGCACAGAGACGAAATTTAAGTGGCATTAATATTTTAAGTCTGTATATTTACACTAGCAGTTTGGCCACAGGAACAAGCTTTGCCAGAATATTCAATCTAATGACAAATAAAGTATTAATACAATTTGCACATTAGACCTGGGGTAGAATCAGGCTGCTTACTCCTATCGTAGCTCTGGAACAGGAAGCTCAGAAGAAACTGGGAATGTGCCTGCCCTGCGAGGAACTCTGCAGCAGCTGCTCTCCATGACTGACCTTTCCTCAGGGCTCCCCGCCTCTTACTGGGACCAATCCTGACCTTGACACCCCTCCTACCCCCAAGGCCAACCCTCAGCCAGGCCAAGGCCCAGCTCCATCTTCCTCCCCGGCTTTCAAATCTGCCCTTCACAAATGCTTCTTCAGGACTGTCCCAGTCAGGCCTCTTTTCCTGGGATTTAGCAAACCCTTCCCTTCACCCAGTCCATAGATTTAACACAGCATTTGTGAATACTGCATCTAGTTCAGAGTGGTGCCATATGGCATGGTCATGGAGCAGAGAGAAACACAACAGTGCCTGGAAAGCCACTGGCTGCCCTGCTGGAAGATACCAGCCGCACACTAAAGGCAGAACTTAAAAAGAAACTTCATTACAAAGACAAAAACAGTCTCCATTTCCAAAACATCATGGTAATGTCACTTTGTTACACCGCCCATTGCAAAGTCAGACACAGCCTGGCTAAAAATTTCCATCTAAAACCACTGTACTTGAATGATACTACCTCAGACAGCAACTCACAGCTCCAAGTCAAAACACTACAGCAAAGCTTTGGAAGAAGAGTTGCTGAAGAACAGATTAAGGAACTGGTGGCAGACCTATTTTAGGTTTGGCTGGCTCCTTACAACTTTTAGAGCAGGCCTCAGCCATTTGTTAAATTGAGAAAATGCTTACTTCTGCCTAAAGGCACAGAACACAACCAAACAGGGAAAGGGGGGGGGGGGGGGAAAAAGATTACAAAGAAAAGAAACCTGCTTAACTTGGGTGACTTTTATGTATATTATATATATAAATAGTCTTTTAGTTCAGGAAGAAGAACACAGAGTACAAACCAGATGTAAGAAATCCTCATTGCCGAAGATTACATAGTAGGCTGATGTTTGAAGAAGGGGTAATGTGATAACCTGAACATCTAAGGACTCTTATACAATATCTCATTTAGCTTTGCACTCCTAACCCAGGGAAAGAATGCCCTCTGGAAGTCTGGTTATCCCATTTCAGCTCCTACATTGTTCATTAGAGCCAGTGAAAAGCCCCCTAGTAACCCTAATTCACACTGATTCTGCATCAGATTTAAAATAAATTAAGAAATATTTGTTCTTGAAAAAGATGTGACTGTATTTCATTACCTTCTGTATCAGTACTGCTTAGGTGAGATTTCTTCTCTTCATCAGCTCACAGGTGGAACTGGCCATTTAAAAAGGCTTATTTTAGAGCCTTGCAAAGCAAGATATGAAGCAATAACAATACAACAATGGGGCCCTCAGATAGAGGCATTTGTTTAGCAGAGTCTTATACCATCTAGCTTTCACAAGCAGGAAGCCCACTCTAAGAGCAACAGCAGTTCCACAAATAGACATAGGCTTCTTGCCTCTTCAGACCTTCTTATCACTGTGTGTTTTAATACAGGTGCCACGTGAGAAAAGATATCTAATACTCACAGCCACTAGCAAAATGCCACAAACACAGTGGGCTTTGATTCAAGCAATACTAAAGCAAATAAAAGTTTAAGCACCCCACAGTACGTTTTTCCCTAACCTTGTTACAGAGGTTATATTGTACACACTTCTAAGTATCAGTCACAAAAAAATAAATCAGAAGCTTTCTTAATCTGAGATGTCTCCAAGACCATCCTTTCAGAGTAGGGTATTTTCAATCTCTCTTTTCAAATTATCCTGAATAAATTAAATATGCCCACAATACAGTGAGTACATTGAGTCCTAGCCCCAGTTTATTCCAGTATTAGACAAGTCTAAATGAGGCATTTTCAAAGACACTAAGTCTTTTCAATTCTTTTATTACCTTAAAATACTTTGCTGAGATTAAAACATTTTCTCCCATCTGTCAAAATATTGCCAGCAGAAAAAAGATGGTAGTAATTTGTCAAAATATTTAATTTTGAAAACGATCCTAAAATCAAGCCCAACTCCATGAGCTACTTAGAATAAGCTGTCAAAGAGACAAAATGTTTTCAGGAGAGTTTGAAGGATTTTGCTATATTTGTGAAAAAAGTGTTTAAGCAAAAGTCTAATGCAAGTAGTAAAATACATAGATAGTGAAAACTGATTTTCTAGGTTTTGCCTAAAGCTAGACTTTACCATATATAATTTGGATAATGAAAATTACAATAGTGCTCCAAGGAAACTATTATACCACTAGGCAGGCTTCCTCTCTTCATTTACATCTCCTCTATATATCTACATCTCCTTCGGAATAAAAACCTAAACAAACACAACAACAGGAAAGGAAACAATGAAACACACTCAACACACACAAAACCCAACACAAACAAAACACAAACCAAACAAGAAGTCCCAGATAACAAAACAAAAACCATCGATTCATTATGATTTTCAACAGCTATCCACCAGCAAAAAGCAAAAATCAGGAATAAACTGTTTCATGACTCTACTTTCATGCTTTTGATAAGCATATTTTACAAACATAAAACCCTTAAAGTATATTAAGGCTATAAAGTTAAGCACTCTGAAATTACAAAACTTTGGGTTTGGATTGTCTTTGACATTTTCATTTGGCAAAAAATTTAATTACATGTTCATATGCTACTTACAATCATTGTATCAGAGATGAATGTTACTCATTTAACAAAAAGCTTTTAACATTTATTCCCTCCCTCTTTCCCTCCAATTCAGGATTAAATGATTAAGGTTCTAAACTCAGTTTATGGAACAGTTTATGCAGCCTCCTTTGAACCGAGTTATTCACTTCTTCAGTGAGCTTCCTAAAACACTGAAGAAAATCACTTTGTAAAACACTTAACCTTTTCAGCGTTCCTCCAGTATGAGAGGATCCTCTACACTGCAGACATTGACTGGAATCATCAGCTTCCTTTGCAGACCAGTCTTTTCCCAGTTTTGTGTGTAAGTTCCCCTAACCCCATCTTCACCACGCTGCTCCCTAGTGCATGCCAATATCCATGCCTAGCCAGTATCTCTGCCAGTCCAGCTCCCAAACCCAAACACCTCCAACAACCTGTCTGGTATTGCTTATGTTTCCCGTGGACATTCTGTTAAGATGTCTAATTAACAGACTATGTCTTCACCTACCAGTCTTTCACCTAAAATTTCACTCAGCCTAGACTATTGCTTCTCGAAATAACAACTTATTTCTGAACTAGGAAACACTATCCATTATGAAACAGAAAAACAAAAGCCTTAAAACTAGGATGCATCTCATCACCATGACGCTGTTTTGTGAATTGTTGGTTGGACCTGGCCACTGCCTCAGAGCCTGCCCAGTTTGCCTAATGCAGACACTGCGTGGACCCTGGGTCCAGCAGGACCTTTTCCACTTCTGCACAATACTGCAGGGTTGGGAGTTACAGCATGCAATTTAAAGGAATCTCAAGAGCCTTTGTGAGCTACCGAAACTTCCCCAGTTCATTTCATATATCTTAGAATTGTATCAAAGCCCTGCATCAGATCCTCTTGAAACACTTTTCCATCTGTATGCCATATCTGAGTTAACCTCAGAACTAATCCAGAGCTTGAAAAAGTCCCTGAAGAACTGCTTTTTCCCGTTGTAAAAGAAATCCTCAACCATTCTTCAAGTCTGGACTTCATAAAAGCTTCTACCACGTGTCAAGAGGGGCAGAGGAAGGCAGATATAAATGTCATTCCCTGAACACAGAGGGTTCCTGGCCATTTCATACAATATGAGATTTCCTATACAATTGTCATCTTTTTAAAAGCTTTTTTTTTTTTTTTTTTTATTTTCCCTGTATCTTCCTGCTATAGTTACATACTCAGAGTCTCTAACAAGCTCCCATGAAAGCACCTGAAGGTTAAAGAAATATCTGCCAACAAAAAAGGCAGGCCCCAGGTTTGGCTTTAAGAAACACTAGTGAGAAGAAATTCTCTTTTTAGTTGCAGTATAGAAAAAAGCTTCTGGGTTGATACAACTTATGTACTCCCCTTCTTCAGGGATACATCTAATCTTAGGCACTGCCCTTCTTCATGAATACATCTAATGGTGCATGACTCCACATGTGCTGTTCCATAAAATCTCTGTGCTAGATGTAGGTTGCATTGTTACTTTTCTTTCATTGGGGGAGGCTGGGGGGAGGGGGTGGAGGAAGGATGTTACAACAGCCAAAAAAGGCTCAGGTTGTCCATGTGAAATAGGCACCCTGAGAACCCCAGTGTGAAAGCAGTACACGCTCAACAGTGTTTTCATTTTCAATAACTGTAGAAAGGCAGAAACTGTACTACACACCATAAGGTCCAAGGAAGCAGGATTTGACCTTGAGCTACAGAAGCTATATTTTAGATGAGCCTTTTCCAAACATATCACTGTAACAGTACAGAAAATGACATAATTTTGCTACTGAACTGTAACTTGTCTAATACAGATTTTGAAAGACACACTTAATAAAGCTAATCTGTTTTTGCAACTTCCAACAAATAGTGGCTTTCTGCTAAACCTGCTCATTCTCATACATTAATTTCTGAGAATTATATTTGAGGGAGGAAGATAAATGGGAAATAAAACTGACTGAATCAAAAAGCCTTATTTCCCTGAAAGTGGTCAGATTTTTAAGCTCTTAGAAAATCTGCTTATAGCTATGTATGTCATTAAATTTATACAAATATATATAAATAAAAGGCAGCTAAGGGAACTAGAACAACATACAGATCAGCATGTTTGTCTCAACTATATAAAAAATAAATCTGCTTATGTAGATATTTAAATATTTTTCAAATTAAAATATATTGAACTCTTCCCAAAAAAGAGCCACATACATCAAACTGCCTAATACAGACCAAGAGGTTATTGGCCTTCCTTACTGCAACAGCACATTGCTGGCTTCTTTTCAAACTTGTTCACACCAGGACCCCCAGGCCCTTTGCTGCAAAGCTGCTTTCCAGCCAATTAGGCCCCAGCCAGTATTGGAGCGTGTGGTTATTCCTTAGGCAGGGACACCTTTCACTAGGCCAGCTTGCTCAAAGCCCTCTGCAACCTAGCCTTGAACCCTTCGGGGATGGCGCAGCCACACTGACACTGGCTAGCTCCCTTAAGTCATGGGTGCATCCCATAGATTTGTATGCATTTGGTTTACATTCCCTGATCTTCCTCTAGTGAGGGACAGTCTTCCTACCAGCTTCATGGCATAGGATTCCTGGAAGTTAGTCTTACCAGACAGAGGTGAAGAAGGTATTGAGTGTCTTAGCCTTCTCCATGTTCCCTGACACCAGATCCCCTGTGACATTCAGTACTGGGCTGACATTTTCCATGGTCTGTTTCACAGCTGAAACACCTGCAGAAGCCCTTTTCATTGCTCTTGTTCTTAAAGGCCCTTGACAGATCCAGCTTCAAGTGAGCTTTAACTTTTCTAATCCAGTATCTCCCTCTTCCCTCCAGTCACCTGTCCCTGCCTCAACCTCCCATATGCATGTAAGTCATTAATCCCCTAGGCGCTCCCCAGGAACTCCCCAGGTAGTTCTATACAGAGATGAGATAGAAGGAGTTACTCTCAACTCTTGTTGCAAATTATTACATATTTGACTAACTGCTAAAGGAGCTTGCCATGTAGGTATTTTAGATGGTTCTAATGATTCCCCCAGTCAGGTCCCTCCTGTGCCTTGAGAAACTCATCTGCTTCAATATGCTGTCTCTGGCCATTCCAGAGAGACAGGCAGTTTCTGCAGCAGAATTAACCAAATTGTACATAGATAAGACACTTGCAAATACTAAGCAGACTGTTCTTCCAGATGCAGAAATGGTCACATACAACAGTCTTTGTAGTTAAGATTATTTAGGAGACAATTCGTCCATAGTTGAAGATATGCTGCAGCAATGTATCACATGTGCTAGAGAGGTCACACAAGTCAGCTGGAGTTTAAAAATTCAGTGAAACGGGGGTTTGAGGAACCTCATGCAATCAAAGATGAAGACACTGTTGCAAGGACCCATCATTCAGACAAGCAACTGATTGCTCTGTTCAAGAGATTTGATTACTGTGGGAGTCTGCGACATATTCTAGTATGGGACACTACAATAGCATATTTGTTCCTTTCCACTGTGCAAGTCCATGACTTGAAGAGCAATCATCAATCACAGACCCTTCATAATTTATGGTTTGTTTATTTACCTGTATCAGTACTTTGTAGGCACCTGAAATGTCCACACAGAAAATTAAATACAGCCACTTGATACAGGAACTGCTACTGTTGGCATATGCTACAGGTACAGTCAGTAAGCCAGACCAAAACATTAATGCAATCAAAATTCGTGTCTATAACGAATGGTGTTCCTGCTTCTAAAATAACATTTCTTTCTACATTACACATTTATATGACTACACTATTATGATGATCTAAAAAATTAATATGACAAGATATGTATACAAAGTACTTAAAACATATGCTTAAAAGGCATACACTTAAAATCAAATACTTCAAATCTCATTTGGCAATTAAGAGATGTTAGCAGATCATTGCCGTTACATAAAGCCTCACAGATAACCACCAAGTTGACATCTGTGTTGAGATGGAGGAATACTAACTTTACCTTCTTCCATTATAATCTTTATCTTGCATTATACAACTCGAATAAATTGTTCAATATGAACCAACTAATATTATTTTAAATGTTTTGACATTATGCTCATTCACTTCTCCAAATCAGGTAAGATTTTTTGTTGCTCACTGCCAAGTTTATGAACAAATGACAGTCACTTATAATATCAATTCACATTAAAGGCAATTAGACTGGAGAAGAAAACATAAGCAGTTATGCTTAAGGGTTTTTTGCAATCACAGTATTTTTAAGCATGGTAAAAAAGATTAAGACAAAGTGAAATGCCAGAATGGCCCTATTTAGTAAAGAGCATTCCATTCTTTGTCATTACCAAGCAGGGAATGGGTTTATGGTGTGAATGACGGAATTGGTAATACTGTTCTGGGATTTCAGAGCAGATAAAATGCAGCGCAGACAGGTATGTGTCAAACACAGATGTCACATATTAAGATGTATGAATAACTGTAATCCAGAATTGCATTCCTCACCTACATTAATAAACAAACAGGAATGAAGGAGAAAGAGGGCAAACATAAAACCCCTTCTCTCAAGGCCTCTAGTCATTCAATGTCATTAAGAAAGCTCTGCCAAGGGCTGGTAATACACATTCTACATATCTGCCAGCTGACTCCATCCACAGCAGTGCATGAAGTAACTCTGAAGGAAAAATGCAGAGGATATACCGGTATGATTCTATGGTTCTATGATTGCTGTCAACCATCTCTAAATAACCTGAAAGATGGCACTGTTAGAAACATCAGATAGGGAGCATGATCTAGAAACCTTTTAAAGTGTTTCTTCATCACACCCGAATATACAGCCCTACAAAAGTACAAATAAACCAACCTGAATTTTCTGACTCAATAATAAAAATAATCTGTTGTATGCAACACTGGAAAATACTTTCCTAACTGTTATAAATTAGGAGTAATGTCTCATTTAAAAGGTATTTCTTATCATTAAAATATTTATGGAAGAATTTTGTAGGCGCCACACTGAATATGTACGAAAAAATATTTAAGCTGATGCTGCAAAGAAAAGTAACAGACCTCAGTCAGGACAGAAACCAAAGACCTGTGAGTGCTCAGGGGGAATGGCAAAGTTACACACCAGCTTAAAACAAAGTAGACAGCAGCCCACCATGTTTTATCCACTCAGAATCATTAATCATGATTCAGGGAAAATTGAAAACCATTACTCTACACAGGCCAAAGACTGAAGTTTTGTACTATGAGGAGGACAGCATTTGATTTCACTTTGCTATCTTCGCCTTACTCAATTTTGCCAAGCCTTCAGTCTAGCTTTGGTATTATACATGTTCATCACTCGCTACACTTACATCATATTGCCAAAAGCAAGTCCAGCACCTGAATTCAGAAAGCGGTTGGGCAGAATCCCAAACCATTAAAAATTAGCTTCATAAGCTTCTAAAGCCACAAAGCTGTGAAGGTTACTTTTCATTACAAAAGGCACAATCAAGAATGTATTACACAAATCTTTATGACTCTTTACATCATGTACCCACTCATTAGGATTTATCCATCCTCACTGCAGCCAAATTCTTGTGGTAACAGAGAGGTCTCACACACCAATGCCAGTCTAAGTCCCAGCTGAAGCAGTGCCGAAGCTTTTTTGCCTCTTTTTTTTTTTTTAAAGATATTAGTTACTCCTTTTGTCAGCCCTGAAATTCACAGCAAGAAATGGGAGTAACTGCCAACTTTTGCTGCTGAAATTTATGTTTAAAGGAAGCACTGCCTTTCCTGCAGCTATAGATTAACTGGAATGAGAAATACTTAGGAACTCCAGCAACAATTCCAAATGAATGCATATCATCTCATTAACAAATGCTTCACTTCATAGGAAAGAAGGTAAAGAAAGAAATGAGAAGAGTGGAGTTCTTTTCAACCGATCCTGCTCCTGCTGCAGTCTAGATGGAAGGGTTAGGGTTAGGGTTCTGCTTGCCCATGGGTTTTCCTAAACCAGAAGCATAACACATAGTAACCAGTCACCTTTACCTTCTGGGGACACAGTTGTTTAGGCCCTGCTAACAAGGAAGTGCTTTACAGAACTCAGAAAATTAGTATTAACCAAAAGCTTAATTTCCTCCTAAACAACTTGTTAGGCTCTGTTTGTGGAACCTGACTTCAAAGGGAGGGACTCTTTTTACTCAGCCAAGGAACAAAAGAATTTATATGCAAACAGAATTAAGCTATCAGTTAAGCACAACAGTTGAATGTGGATTCATTAAACAGGGGTGCATCTGAGGTCTAAATTAGGCAGAGGAAATTGAAGGGAAAAAAAAAATCTATATCTTGAAATGTGATAGGGTCCATTTACGCTCCTAGATGAGATTACTTTTCTCTACAATACATTGCCCAAAGGTACTTCCAAAACCGGGGGAGTATATTTCATGGCAGTAATCAGAACATTTTTGCTAAGTAGGTCAAATGTTGAAACAAAATCTGGAAATCTTTTACACTGTAAAGAAAGAAAAAACTCTCCTGAAAACAAAAGAGCCAAGGTGCTAATCACTTTCCAAAACCTTCTGCATAACCATTAAATGTAGTAGTTTAAAATGCATAGTCATACACCTGAGGCTGTTCCTTCACTGTCATTTTAATTCAGTTTGTAATAACCAACAGAATTTTAATTAGATGAATGACTTTATTGGCATATATAGTTCTTTAACTTCACCAAGACTGACTTGTTTAACATTTCTTCTTTTTTCTGAAATCACAACATGGCCAGTTCCAAATGGTCAGGAATATTTAGACTTCAAGAATATGCTCTTTATTTAGAAGAAAATTAAAAAGGCAAGACAGAGGGTTTTTTCCTGGTTTTATTTACAGTAGGCCGTAGTGGTTTAAAGCCAAGCAGTAAATCAGAACCACACAGCCTGCTTGGTCACTCCCCCCCTTCCTCTCCCCACCCCCACTCCCAGACAGATGGGGAGGAGAATCAAAAGAATGTAACTGCCACGGGTTGAGATAAGAAAGCCCAGTAACTAAGGTATAACACAAACCACTGCTGCTACCACCAATAATAATGATAAGGGAAATAACAAGGGGAGAGAATACAACCACTCACCACCCGCTGACCGAGATGTGAACTAGCCCTTCCGGGTAACCCCCAGTTTACATCCTGGGCAGTCTACATCCAGGTGCCCTGTCTCTGCTTCCTCCCGGCTTCCCCTCCTCCCTGGCAGAGCATGAGGCTCAGAAAGTCCTTGGTCAGAGTAAACATTACTGAGCAGTAACTAAAAACATCAGTGTTATCAGCACTGTTCCCAGTCTGAAAGTCAAAACCGCAGCACTGCACCAGCTACTAAGAAGGAGAAAAATGACTGCTACTGCTAAACCCAGGACACGCAGTCATGTACATTCGTTACAAGGAATGAAAAAATGAGAAGGCTGGCTATTTTTTCAGGACATCTCACTCACTAGTATGTGTGTGTGTGCATGTTTGTAATTTGCTATCTTCTTGGTAATGTCTGTCTAAGAAAAGAGCTGGAGTGGGAAGAGAATCTCTATATACAGCTGCGCATCTCGATATTTTTACACCAAAGGCTATCTAACCTTGTGAGGAAAAATACAGATCTTTACCCCACAGTATTTTCCCTCTGCTGACTTTTTAGTTGGTTATGAACATGGATGTTCATTTATTTTGGTCCTTTCCAATACTGATCATTTGCCCTTGTGGGAATAAGTATCCTCTGCAAAGGTTTCAGCAGGTATCATGCAGTGTCTCAAAGGTTACTAGGATGAGTAGGATGAGGAATACTGATTCTTTAGAGAATGCTTTCTTGAAGAACAGCATCTCACATAAGCCATGCAGCTATGAAAGGTGATGTGCTTGGAGTGCCCTTTTTTTGCCTTCTCCCATTTAACGTGCTCACCACCCTGGTAGGCACAGAGAGCCAAAGAGAAGCATTTCTTTCTTTGTACAATGAGTATGACCTTGATGCCACACTCTTGTCTGTACAACTGGCTTCCATCGCTGCTTGCGAACTTTGGGTATGAGATTATAAATGATGCAGGAACAATGTTATTTATATTTCTAAGAGTGCCATGTGGCATTGGTTTGTTTTGAAAGAGCTGCATGTGTAAGGGAAGCATTTGACCTTTCTGTAATTTCTCAAATCTTGACTCCTTTCCTCCTCTCCTTCCAAAAACCTCATCTGTTCACAGCTGAAAATTTTGTCTTCTCTACAAGACACAGTCTGTGTTTGTTTCTGAAGGATCTCTCCTGTGTTGGAAGACGAAAGCTAGCAGAAATATAAGAACTGAAGTATATTCCCTGAAGCTTCTCTAAAATGTTTATGCCAGTGGCAAAGATCCTGTTTGACATTTTAGCACAATGGAGTTGAACGCAAGAGCTGCAGGCAACTGCCACACATGTTGTTGACATTCACTTGCCTGCAGTGGTTGGAGAAGGGAAAACTCCCCTTGCATTTGGGCTGTGCTCCTAATTTGCCAGATGCTAGGTTCCTGTCTTTGTCAGGCTCTGCTTTAAAGCTCATATTATTTATTGTTCAGATCATTTGGAGTGCACCTCAAGTAGCAGACACATAGTCACTCCTGAGCTGACAGGTTATGTGCTGTGTGCTGCTCTGTGGCAAGACCTCAAGCCCACATCAGGCTGCAGGGCACAGAGTACTCTTGCTTTCTGTGTGAGAAAATCTGGGAGTACAGCCTGGAAGAAGGGTATGGGGTTTTTGACCAAATCTCCCATCTAGAAGGTGGGGAAGCAGGAACCCCAGAACACGCTGCCACATGATGTTGGTATAGATGGTGATTTTAAGAGGTCATTCTCATTACCCCAGTCTAACCACTGCTGACTGAAAGAAACTAACAAAAAAATTAAGAAAAAAAAAAAAAAAAGACAGCTGGATCTACAAATTAAAAGCTGATGCTGATTTACAGGTTGTCGTGGTTTAGGCCTGCCACACAGCCCACTCACTGCCCCCCCACCTCCTCCCTCGGCTCCCGGAGGGATGGGGAAGAGA
>WYDI02010403.1:0-59449 GCA_009867235.2 Psittacus erithacus | reverse complement strand
GGGCCCAGGGCCGGCCCGGGGGGGGGGACTGGGGGGGGTCCGGGGGGGGGTCGCGGGGCGGGCCCCCCCCCCCCCCCCGCCCCGCGGGGGGGGGGCGGCGGCGGCTTTTTTTGGCCCGGGGGGGGGGGGGGGGGGGGGGGAAGAGAACCACAGAATATCCCTTCGGCTTACGGCCTGTTTCTGCAAGCCGCGAGGCTACCTGCCAGCGCCGGCCCCTCATGCCGCCGCACCCGGGTCTGGGCAGAGGCGTACAAGCTCATCGGCTGTACAACCCCCTCAGAAACAAGCCGGTGGATCGCTGGCTTGGAACCGGCGAGCTTGGCGAGGCGTGTGCGTTCGTGGCACAAAGCGCGGTGTGTGCCCGCAGCCCTCGGGGAGAGCCGGGCTCGCGGGCTGTCCCTGCCGGCCCCCCTGTCTGCGGCAGCCCGGGACCCGCAGCCCGCCCGGCCGGGCCTCACCTGCGAAGCGGATCTTAACGAGGTCCAGCGGGTGCAGCACGAGGGTGGAGAGGACGCCGCCGCTGAGCCCCGCCGCCAGGTTCTCCAGCTGCACGTGGCGGAGCAGGGACCGCGCGGGCGGCGGGGCCGCCATCGGCTCGCGCACCGCACACGCGGACCCAGACGCGCTCATCGCCAAAGGCGGCACAGGCGGCTGCGACGGCGGCGCGCGGCAGGGGGCGGGGCTCCCCCCGCCTGCGCCCCCGCCCGGCGCAGGCCGGCAGCCGGTTCCGGCGCCGCGCGAGAAGAGCCCCCACGGCGCATCCGGTCACGTGGGTGTGAGTTACCGGCAGGGCGGGCCTGTGCGTGGAGGCAGGATGAGGGTCAAGGTGCTGAGCCGCAACCCCGACGACTACGTCCGTGAGACGAAGCTGGATCTGCAGCGCGGTGAGCGACGCGGCTCTCGGCCAGGCCCGGCCTCCTCGCCTGCCGCCCAACTGGCATGGCCGTGGGAGAGAGGGAAGGCGCTCAGGCGTCCGCCGGCCCCACCCTGCCGCTGAGCTGCCCGCAGGAGGGAGTGCCAGGCAGCTGCTGGCCCGTGACGGGGTCCAGGTTCCCCTCACTCCAACCACTGCCGGGCTCGGCCGGTCGGCGGCGGAGGCGGTGACGGTGGTCGTGCGCATGCGCACGGTAGTGGCAGGGCTTTGGGGCGCGCGGCGGGGTGCGGGCTCCTTGCGGTGGTGCTGTGCCGCGGGGCCCGGCTGAGATCAAAGGGTGCCAGAGCGCGTCGTGGGAATGCCGGCAGCGCGGGTGCAGGGTCGGGGGGGGTGTGTAGTCATGGCTCCGGTGCGCTGAGGTGGTTCTTGGTGTTACCTGGGCCACCCGTAGCAGTCCTGTGCGCTTACTGCTGTTTCTTTCCTTGTGCATCTCATCCTGCTTCTTTTATGTTCCTCGTTAAACCTGGAAAAATCGTTCAGGTTTTGCACTTGTTTTAGATGCAGCAGCTGTAGCCTGGTAGGTGAGCTTATAGAAATATAGAATAGTTTGGGTTGGAAGGGACATTTAAATTCATCCAGTTCCTACCTCCCTATCACGGGTAGGGACACCTTCCACTAGACAAGGTTGCTCAAAGCCCTCTCCAACCTGGCCTTGAACACTGCCAGGAATGGGGCAGCCACAACTTCCTTGGGCAACCTGTTCCAGTGCTTCACCACTCTCACAGTGGAGAATTTCTTCCTTATATCTAACCTATTTTTTCCCTGTTTAAGTTTGAACTCATTACCCTTTCTGCAATTGCTACAGTCCCTGATGAAGAGTCCCTCTTTGCCGTCTTTGTAAGCCCCCTTCAGATGCTGGAAAGCTGCTAGGAGGTCTCTGTGCAGCCTTCTCTTCTCCAGGCAGAACAGATGAGGTGAGGACTTTCCACACTCTGTTCTGCTCAGATCTTATCCTACACAGTCGTGGCAGTTTCACCTCTGTAATATGATAGAAATGAAGTTTAGCTTCTGCCTGGTGACAGAGTTTGTGAAATAGCCCTTTGTCAGAAAGAGCAGGACTAAAACTCTGGGCATCTTTAATGCATTAAATCAAACTGTTTTGAGCAGGATAATAGACCTGTGTTATTTAAAATTGCCTGTGCTTCATTATTGGATTGAATTGTAGGTAGGTGCAAAGCAGCATCTCAATTAACTTCTAGTTATTTAATTATGGTTATATATTTATAACATGGAAAAATATTATTAAAGTTACCCACTGGGATGGTAGCTGATAATTTTTCCAAGTGGGATTTGTATGTAAGCTGTTAAATTCTCTGTCATGTTACAGAGTGATACCCAACTTTTTCATCAGAGATTTTAGAGGTTCTGATATGCATCAAATAGTCTTTGGAAACTGGCAGACTCAACTAAGCATCAGTTCTTAATGAGCAATCTGTTGTCAATTGCTCTGCTGTTTTTTCAGTCTTTTTGCATGAAACTGAATGAAAGAGACAAAACCCAGAAGCAGTGTCAAAATGTGCTGTCTTTATTTGTCATAAGGTGCACTGCAGGCAGATGCAGAGAGACCCTTGCTCAAAGCTTGTGTGATCTAAACACTCCTGCCTGGGAAAGAAGATAGTATTAGCAGAGGACCAAGCTCATGAAACTGAGTCTCATTTCAGAGCCAGGGCTGGCTTGCAGGTGATTGAACATGAAGACCACTAGGTTGCCTCTTTTTGTGTGTCTCCATGTAGTTGTGTCCTTCTAGTATACTGTGTATGTTGGAGTTTAGCAATAGGAAATATTGTGGGGTTCATTTATTTTGCCTTGTGGCTGGGTGTTCTTCATTTTTTGGTTTTTGGTTTTTTAATAATAGTTGCAAGATATCTGCAGCTTCCAATTTGTTGTGTACATTCATAGCTTCCCTTGCAAAGGACATCAAATAGTTTCAGGCTCCATTAACTCAGAGCTTGTTAAGTGGTCATACTAATGATCCCACAAATCAGTGTTGTGGTTTAAGCCCAGCTGTAACTCAGAATCACGTAGCCGCTCTCTCACTCCCTCCCTTCCTCCCACCTGCTCCTGGAGGGATGGGGAGGAGAATCGAAAGAATGTAACTCCCGCGGGTTGAGATAAGCACAGTCCAGTAACTAAGGTATAACACAAACCACTGCTGCTACCATCAATAGTAATAATAAGGGAGATAACAAGGGAGGAGAATACAACCGCTCACCACCCGCTGATCGATACCCAGCCCGACCCAAGCAGTGATCTAGCCCTTCCGGGTAACTGCCCCCAGTTTATATAGTGGGTATGATGTGCTGTGGTATGGAATACCTCTTTGGTTAGTTTGGGTCAGGTGTCCTGTCTCTGCTTCCTCCCGGTTTCCCCTCCTCCCTGGCAGAGCATGAGGCTCAGAAAGTCCTTGGTCAGAGTAAACATCACTGAGCAACAACTAAAAACATCGGTGTTATCAGTGCTGTTCCCAGGCTGAAAGTCAAAAACACAGCACTGCACCAGTGAGTAAGAAGGCGAAAAAATGGCTGCTATTGCTGAATACAGGACAACCAGTTTCAAAATGGTAGGATCAGCAGTAATCTCAGTGTGACAGAAAATTCTCCATGGCAGGAAAATTGAAGAGGACTTCTGAATTCAGCTTACTTTGAATTACACTACATACCGTGGCTTTCTAATTTGTGTGTTACTCTTATTGCAGTTCCAAGAAACTATGATCCTGCATTGCACCCTTTTGAGGTTCCACGAGAGTACATAAGAGCTCTGAATGCAACAAAGCTAGAACGTGTGTTTGCAAAACCCTTTCTTGGCTCACTTGATGGCCACAGAGATGGAGTTAACTGCATGGCCAAACATCCAAAGAGTTTGTCTACAGTGCTATCTGGAGCTTGTGATGGAGAGGTAAGCTGTAGTTTACCAGAAAGCTGTAGTTACAAACCACAGCAAGCAAGGTACCTTTCCTCCTTTTTTTTTTTTTTTTTTTTTTTGTGTCTTTGTTTAATTTTGTTGTTTTCAAATGGCCCATGCTTATCTTTTGTGTCTTTGTTCAGCAAGATACCATATCTTCTCTCAGAAGGTGCAGCTTACCCAGTTTGCGGAAGTGTTTCTCAAACCGTAGGTTGTAATATGCCAGTGCACAAAGGCAGCAACTTTCAGTTGTTCACCTGTGCACAGAGGGTGTGACACTCGCCTCCTCAGGATGGAGCAGTGTATGTTAGTATTTACAATTTGTAGTGACTACTTTTTGCTGCCCAAGTGATGCTCTTTCTCTTGGAGAAGTTAAACTGCTGTGGATTAAGAAGATTATATGAAGTCAGATGAGCTAGGGGAAAGGGGCACATAACCAAAAATTTTCTGGAATAATAATTTATCATATTGTCTAGAAATTGCTAACCCTGTGTTTGTTTGATTATTTTACATAAATGTTACAAATAGCAAGCAAGGGCACTTCAGATGGAGTCAGTTGCAGAAAGAAATTGCTTGTCTTCTGTATTCTCCGTCCTCTCTCACCCTTCTATTGTTCATTTGATAGTACTTGTATATTTTAAAGGTGTCTTCTGAGTAGCTGGTTGCTTTGTGCTTTTTATAGGAGGTGTGTATGTCATGCAGGAGTGTAAGGGAGATTAATCTTTTCAGAGAAGAGGAGAATAAGTTTATGTGAAATGTTGGCCAGATTTCTTATCCACTGATAAGAGTGAGTAAGGTACTGGGTACTATAAGTACATACAAATAGAAAAACTGTCCTCCATTTCGTCTTATTTTTTAAATGGGCCCAAATGCTTTAAAACAGAAACCTCTGTGGGAGGTGGGCATCTGTGTAAAAGGTAGCAGAGCTACTGGCTGAAAACGCTCAGTTGCAAAGGCTATTTCCTTGTGCCATTCTCTTAAAGAAATATTCTTTGCTAAAATAATGTCTGCTATTTTTTAGCAAGAAGTCTAGTTCAAAAATAGGAGAATGCAGAAATATGCAGGTGTGGAGCTTTGGTGGGGATAAGAAGGAAAGAGCCGCACTTGTAAAACTTTTTTTTTTTTTTTTTTTTTTCCAAGAAAGAACTAATTAAGTAGATTTAACACTATAAAATCAGGCTGGTGTCCAAGCCAGCCATGCCATTTCATGACAACATGTGTGATCTCTTGTGCTTGAATTGTGAATTGCAGCTGTGGGCTGCAGAAAACATAAGTAACAACAAAATATTCTTCTGTTTTTAATAGGTTAAAATTTGGAACCTGACCAAACAACAGTGTATTCGTACTATACAAGCCCATGAAGGCTTTGTTCGAGGCATATGTGCTCGTTTCTGTGGTACGTCATTCTTTACTGTAAGTATAATGTGTTTCCTTAGTACAGTGTGGCAGTACAGAATGCCTATTCACCATCTGGTTTCCAGTGAGCAACTTACTCTCTGCCATACAATATTTAAATACAGTATGAATACATTTATTAAATTTGTCTGAGAACCTGACAGTTTCATTTTTCGTGAGACTTTTGTTGATGCTGTGATATGGGTCTTATTCAAGACTATGGAAGGGATAAATACCAGAAAATTGCTAATGGATGGTCATATAATTAAATCTTGAGTTAAGTAGTTGTCATTAAAGTAGAACATAGATTATGTTCATTGAAAGATGTAAAAAAGTAACCATTTGCGTATACTATGATTAAAGATAAGCTGATTAAGTCAGGATGGTCCCAGGTTAATTAAACTTTATTAACTTATATCAGTGACACCTGATTCACTTGCATGTAAAACATCTGGAAATAGTATGTCTTCCTGTTTGCATTAAAAGCAATTACAAGATGATACAATAAAAAGAATTGCTTTTGAAGACTAGAGTGTCCTGAGGTTTTGCTTCTTTTGAGCTGGGCATAGAAGAGCTATTTTCACTACTATGTATTTATCTTTTCTGAAGTATATGTCAGATCATGAGGACAGATGTTAGGACGTAAGAGAAGTTGCAGCAAAAAATTTGAAGTGACTCCAAATTAGAATTCCCTTTTGACAATCTCTCTGCTTGAAAATTGAGAGGGAAAGAAGGAACAATAGTAGTGCTGTCAGGAAAGGAAGTTAAACTTGTACAGGTAACATTTTTACTTCACGAATTTGCCTGACTCAGGTCACTGCACAGCCATGCAAAAACTTATGCTGGCATACTGCAAAGCATAGCATGACATTAGGAATAGGCAACTGGAGCAACTGAGGTGGAGAGTGCCTTTTAATTGTTTACATGCTCATCAAAATCACATCCAGAAGATAATTTGCAGTTTAAGGTGCCATTTGATTAAAAATGACATAATGTATCCTGAAAAAATAGTCATCGTTCCAGCTCACCTTTTTCTGTTCAACATCTCTTTTGGAAACTGGAAAACATTTGTGGATTGAGGCAAAGACAGTTGAATTAAGTGAGGGAAATGTAGAGGTGGGGGCGACAGTGAAAAATCAGTCACTTCCTTTCACAAGCAGACAGTCTCTGAGCAGCAGCCACTTTGAAAGCCAGCCCCTGCTTCCCTTTCTTCTTTCACTACCCTAGTTTTTATTGCTGAGCATGATGCTCATGGTCTGGAGTACTCCTTTGGCTGCTTTAGGTTAGCTGTCATGTCTCTGTCCCCTCCCAGTCTGTTGCTCACACCTAGCCTATTTCTTGATGGAAGAGGCAGGGATAATGACTGACAGACTGAGGGAAGAAAATGCCTTGACACCCTGCAAGTAGTGTTCAGCAGTAGCCATGATTAGTGCTGTATCAGCACTGTTAGCTACAAATCCAAAACACAGAACTGTGTGGGCTGCTAGAAGGAATGTTAACCCCATTTCAGCCAGCTGATGTACACGTGCCTTCTCAGTTTCTGGGAAAATAGTACAACAAGAAGTAATCTTCAACTTGGAGGTATAAAAGGGAACAGTGAATGGGCTGGAGAGAGTGCTTCTGTGTGTACCATAGATTATTGTCTTTTGAAAGACTGCCTGTATTTAACTGCAAAATACATCTTATAAAATAAACAGAATATATTTATGTAAAAGTGTACATGCTTTCTGCAATATTTCCAGGTTGGCGATGACAAAACAGTGAAGCAGTGGAAAATGGAGAGCACAGAATACGGAGAAGAAGAGCCTATTCATACAATTCTTGGAAAGGTAGTAAACTGAAGTTCTGATTGTATTATTTCCTCCTCCCCCCCCCCCCATCTCTTCTTTTGAATTGTTTGAACCAATTCTTATCTAGCTTTTTGAGGAGAGAGAAACAGTTTGGTATATAATGAGTTGTAAGGTGATGGCATGAAATTTTATAATGGCACTTTTAAAGTTTCTATTACATTTATTTTACATATAAGCAGAAAAGAGTATCTCAAATGCCATCAAAGACTGCTTAGATCAGTCTCTACTAGCCATCCCTTTCATGTAAATTGGTCAGATCTTTCTGAACCTCCTTCTCTTCAGACCTATTGTCAGTGCTTAGTCTGCATTACATAGGTTTGTTTTCATGGCAATACCTTGCAGCCATTCAATACAAAATTTTAACTTTATATCTTTCTTTTTGACAACAGCAGATTAAAAATATGTACTTCAGCACTCTTTATTATACACTTATTTTAAGAATATTAAGTACTTGTTGTAAATAGTTTGAAAGTCTTCAATTATTGTAAAATCTGTGGAATCTCTTCAGGTCCCAGTGAAAGTTTATAGTACCCTTAAAATTTCCATTTGCTTTAAAGTCAGCCAGGTCTTTGTAACTGGGCTTCTCATGCTGACTGCGTTTAAATTACCAAGAATTGCATGTATGCATACTAAGTGAGTACAAAGAAAGCTAGTCTTTTGTGCGAGAGTATATCTGGTAGCAGTGGTGACTTAGTTTTCAGTAATATAAATGAATAAAACCAGACAGACTTGATATGGAATGATTTGATCTTTTTTGTAAAGAACATACTTGCATATGTAGGTATACAATTACTTTTGTAAATACTTTGTTTTTGGTTTTGTTTTTTCTTTTAAAGACAGTGTATACAGGAATTGATCACCACTGGAAGGAAGCTGTTTTTGCCACCTGTGGCCAGCAAGTGGACATTTGGGATGAACAAAGGACAAGTCCCATGTGCTCTCTGACATGGGGTTTTGATAGCATAAGCAGTGTAAAATTCAATCCCATTGAGGTAATGTTTCTGTTATATATTGGAAATTAGCATTTTTATTGATCAGTGTAATACCTAAACTCTGTTACACCATCTTTAACAGCCTTTTCCAAATTTAGATTTTTATTAATGTAATATTTAGGGGGGTGTATACATATTTTTTTGTATGGCTATATTGTTTTGGAATGTAGTAACATGTAGTTTCATCTTTCTATCTTTTGTCTCTGTTAGTGGGACAGAGGAGGAAGAAAGTAGGGTGGTCTCCATTTTGCCCACAGCAATACAGACCCCATACCTTGTAGCGGTTATGTGGCTGTGGACCTCTCATCCCTCTCTATGGCAAAACCATTGCATTTGATTAACTACAGTAGTTCCTATGTATCTCTTTGCTGGGCTGTGTTCGTAAATGAAGTGTTTATGAGGAAATTGCTTGTTAATTTTGAAGTAGAGAGGACTGGGAAGATTCTGAATCTTACAGGGGCAGCTCTTTAAACTGTGCTGAATAATTAGGTGCACAAAAAGAATGATGAGTACATTTCCTTGACTGAAAAAGGAACTATTTCACTACCAGCTTTGTGGAATTGCTTAGATAGCTAGTGTGAGCTGTTACTCGTATTTTATAAGTGTTTAGAAGACTGTACACACTGGTTTTGTTTGTTTGCTTTTTAGACATACCTTTTGGGGAGCTGTGCTTCTGACAGAAATATTGTGCTATATGATATGAGAAAATCAACTCCATTAAAGAAGGTAATCTTTTTAACAGAAGCTGATGGCACTAATATGCATACTGAATATGAAAGTAGTCTGTAACTGTTGGTGGTTTAGTGGTGGTCTTGGCAGTCCAGGAGTAATGGTTGGACTTGATGATCTTGATGGTCTTTCTCAATCTAGTTGATTCTATGTTGGTAGAGAAAGGGAAGCTCTGAACTGTGAGTTCTCTGAGTTTTCATTGCCTAATATTGAGTCTTTTAACTGAGTTTCTGGGATTTAAACCAAATGGCGTTAGGGCCTTTTTCCGCATTCAAATGGGCTGTCAGACTCACTGTTGTAATTCTTGATAAAGTGCCTGACCTGACAGCAATTTCACAGTAAGAACTTTATGTTCCTGTATTGCATTCTGTCTGTGTGGGATTTTTTTTATTTTTTTTTCCCCCCTCCTCCTTGCCAGAAGGAAACAAAGTAACTTTTAAGGTGTTTCCTTTCGCCACTGGGGAGTCTTACTCTGCATTTGAACAGATGTTATGCTTCTACATGGAGATAAACCCTCCCTATGTGCATAGAAAAAACATTCAGAAATCCTTTGCAGTGGAATAAAAATTGTATTTATATGTGGAATTTACCAATGACATGAAGATTCTTCTTTAAGAGAAAGTATGTCTTTATTTAAAACAAGAAGTCAGTAATTCATATTAACCTTGATCAAGTTCAGTAGTTAGGAACCCCAGAACAATCTTTAACAATTTTCTTCTTTAAAAACAGTACTCTAGTTTGTGAAAATACACTCAGTATCCTGCTAGTATGTTATGTACTGTCGACAGTGACACTGATCTGATACATCCCAGAACACTATAATGGTACTTTAAATTGCTAGCACAGTGATAATGGTGAGTAGATTACAACACGGTAGCTTCTACATCATTGCATGGCACTTGAACAAGGAATGACAATTGTCCTAGAGAATTCATTAACTGCAGTTTCAAAGATAATGAAGTGATAGTAGTAAGTGGAGGATATCACAATGTTGTAATAGCTTTGCAAGTGGTGGTTTGCATTGTCAATTAATGACTATCTCTTGAGATAACAATTTAATTAGGTGTGTTTATAAATTACTTACCTAAAGGTTTCTATAAATATGATGGAAAAGTGAAATTTTTCAGAAGTTCCATTTTCCGTGTTGACCACTTTTAAAATTACTTACAGAGAATTTAGTTGCTGTGTAGCACAAGTGAGCATATTATGAGGGACAGGAAGTTCTTGAGTTCCAATTCTAACACGAAAAGAAAATACTCTGTCATGTCACTATTCTTCTGCCGCAATTCTGTAAAGTAGTTGTCTCCAGTGGCATAGGAAGTTTTGGACTATAGCAAGTATTTTACTGCCTCTAACAATATCTTTCAGGTTATCTTGAACATGAGGACAAATACACTGTGCTGGAACCCTATGGAAGCTTTCATTTTTACTGCAGCAAATGAAGATTACAAGTACGTATGACAGTGATGATCCCAATCATGTTGTTTTTAGTCTGTATCTTGATGATTTATCATCATGCTAAAATAAATACTTAAAAAAAACTTTTAAATTTGGATCACTTAAGTAATAATCTGGAGAGTTATAGCCTCCCTTATGTAAAGAAAAAAAAAAAGAGTTGATAGTAGACTGCCTTTTTCTCTGTGTTTCAGTATCTGGGGAGAAAAAAGCAGCTGAACCAGTGCAAGTGTGCCTGGAAAATAAAGACTGTTGGACCAGTCTGAGGCAATATAAGTGTTTATTTTCTTGACAGTTCTTGTAAAGCTTGATATACTGTACTGGTCAGTTATTTTGATGAGAACATTTCTAAAAAAAAAAACTAAAAAAAAAACCCCAAACTAAACCCCAAACTTTTGTGACCCAGTTCCAGAGTCTGCAATACTTACCCTTTCAATGTCTCAGGGCAGTTACTTCTGAACAATACTATTCATGTGAACAGCTAATCTGATATTGAAAATGTTGGTGTATTTATTTTAAAGCTTATATACTTTCGATATGCGCTTTCTTGAATCACCTGTGACGGTGCATATGGATCACGTATCTGCTGTTCTTGATGTGGATTATTCACCCACTGGGAAGGAATTTGTCTCTGCCAGCTTTGATAAGTCAATCCGCATTTTTCCTGTAGACAAAGGTCACAGCAGGTGAGTGATTTTACACCTTTCTCTCTTGTGTTATTCATTCCACTGACCTTCTTCCCTAGTCCCCAGAGTTCTTAATTAGTACGTTAATATCTTCTTTGGGACATTCACTTCCTGTGAATATTGAAATACTACTCTGTATATAAATTGTGATTGATGGGTCATGTAGTTGGCAAATAATTGTGGAGTATGTATTAGAGTAGAACTTCTACTTAATGGATAGCAGTACTTAGGCAGTTTTGAATTGAAATTACAGAGAGCTACTGTTGTTGGGTGTACTCATTTGTGTTTCACCAAGATGAAGCCCATTTTATTTCCCTCGCTCTATATCTTTAAAGCTTTTAGGTCGCTTGTATGGTATCTGTCACCACTTGAAGCTTGCAGTGCCGTACATCATTCTAGCATTTGGCTTTCTAGGGACTGCCTTCATCCTATGTGGATGCTTGCTAAAAGTGTTAACCTGAAAAGCATTGTTGTATGATCCTGAAGATCAGTTTGAGACACTTTTGTGATCTGTTTCAATACACTTATTACCCTTTGTTCATATTTTGTTAACTGGGCTTTGTCATATTGTCATGTGACAGTGCTTTGAATACAGTTCACTTTGAATTAGTTTTTCATATAATATTTTATAAGGCACTGTATTAAATATTTTGCTGAAGTTCAGATTGGATCTACTGTGTCTTTTTTTTTTTTCCTTTTTTTTTCCCCCCCAGTTTGATGAAAACTGAAGCCAGTTATCAGATCTGCCTGGTGTCATTTGTTCTTCATAAACCTGCCTTCATTATTCTCTGTTGTCAGTTCTTTCCCTTTTTCTTTTTTTCTTCTTCATAACTTTATTTTACTTCTAGTTGCCTTCCTCTCTCCAACTTCGCCCCCTTCACCACCACCACCACCCCTCGAGTTGCTGCTAAGTCAAGTTTATGTGGTTTGAGGGGTGGTAATGTTGAAATACTGCTTAGGGGAGAAATATATTTTTATTATTGTTGCAATTATGTATGCATTATTCAATATAGCTGTGTACTCCTGTACTGCATTAAAGATTGAGAGGGGCTGTTCATGTTTTCCTTTATGTCCAATCTACAGGTAGTTTTCATTCTTCCTGTCTTGCAGAAGTATTTTAAGTGTAATAAGGTATTGCAGGTTTTTTGTGTGTTTGGTTTGTACTGTGGTTAGCAGCTTCCATGTTCTACAAATTTTCCTTTCTGTGGAGTAGTAATGTTCACAAAAGTGATGATCTGCAAGGTTAAAGCACATCATTAAGAGGAAGTTTGTAGACCCCATAATGCCACAGCGGAAGGCCTTATTCTACATTAGAGGAGATTACTGCCAAAGCCTGTGGAAGGAATTTTCTTTGTCTGCACTTTTCCCCCTTCTCTGTGCGATGACCATAAATCTAGTGAGCAAAAGCCTTACATATGAAGAACTGAGCCTCGTATAAGGTGACTAGGGTTTCTGGGACACTTAAAATTCCTTAGAAGCTGGGCTTTTTCATAATTGCAAAGTCGAAATTAATCCCGTGGAATAGACAAAAGTCTCTAAATGAATATCTGATCATAAAAGTGTCTTATTGTAGGGGGTCCTTTATCAGTCTAACCATCACACTTTATTTGAATCTCTCTAGATAGATTTAAGATCAGCAGTGTTTTAAAAAAGTCAGATTTTTTAAAAACTAAAAACAAAGTAAAAAGTTACTGTTGCCTTCACCAGAATGCCTTCTACTATTTGAAAGGAAATGTTGGTGAGAAAAGTGATCACTTGAAAATGTGTCTCTGCTTTAGGGAGGTGTATCATACAAAACGAATGCAGCATGTCATCACAGTAAAATGGACTTCAGATAACAAATACATTCTGTGTGGCTCAGATGAGATGAATATTCGTCTGTGGAAAGCTAATGCTTCAGAAAAACTGGGAGTGGTAAGAGTTGCATTTTTCTTTTTGTTATAACAAGATAGGATGTTTGGGGGTTTTTTTGTTGTTATTACAACTGATTAGTCTATTCAAATGATAAAATCTTTCTAAAGGGAAAATGTGAAACTGTAGTTTGATGTTTGTATTTAATTTGAAAACCGATGTGTAGTGCAGCTCACTGCATTTACTGCAGAAATTAAATTCCTCATTGCTACATGAGGTCGCTTTCATGTTTTTTTGGTCTTGTTTAATGTTAACAGTGGTCATCAGTTCTCAGTAAACTAGATTTTTTACCTGGGTGCTACAGGTGAGAATTAATTCCCTTGTACTAGAAAATACTTCTCATTTGCCATACACAAGTAATTCTACTGAAGTTTGGAGTTACTACTTCCAAAAATTTTGACTGGCACGGGACTGGTTCATGTGCAGTTCATACCCTGGTACACATACAAAATAGTTCATTTTCATCAATGCCTAACTGAAATCATGCTTAACCTATATTGCTCTCAGACACAAAGCGGGCAAAGTAGTGTGGAGCTTGAAATCCATTTAATTGAAGTCAGTTTGAAGTGTTCCTAGGAACAGATATCAGTCTAATTAGATGTATGTCTTTACAGCTACACTTGTTCAAATTTTTATGTATATGTTTAGGTATAGACAAAGCCAAAATATTCTATTACAGTTACCACTTGCATATATCCATCTGTACAGTTGTGTTAAAGCACTATATGACTTTGGAGAATGAATTTGACACTTTGTCCTCTAGAATAATCCCCTTACATAGCTTTGTATTGTTATGATATTTTGGAGTTGCTTACGTTGGTTTTTCTGAGCTCATCAGCATAGCTGTCAAATAATGCTTGAGGAAATTTCTTCTTGATCTTGTGAAACACTGAAGAGGGAGAAATAGGGAGCTGTAATTCAAGGAAGAATGTTGTAGGGATGGATCTATTGCATAGTTCTGTCTAGGGCTGCTTGTGGTTCCACCACATTATATCTCCATCACATTAATGTCCATCAGATTATAGTATCTATATAGGAGGGAAGTGGAGTGAAGCTGAGAGAGGTGGCAGGTGAATGGGAGTGGTAGCAGTACTTAGGGCTATGATGAGGAAAGGGAGTAATTCATGGACTGTTGTGTACTGTGCAGCATTGGTTATGGAGTAGCACAGCTAAACCAACGTGTATTTTTAGCCATGGCCCACCATAGGTCTCTCATCTCTGCAACAGAGCTATAGATAAAAAACCCTGACAATTTTGTAGCCTGTGCAATATTTGTGGTTACAAACTACTATTCAAATTTAATTTCTATAATGGAATAATGAAATAACTCTTTTTGTTGAGGATGCTATCATTTTTTTTCTGTTCTGAATTGATTTATGGAATCCCATGGCAGGGGTGTTGGAACAAGATGATTTGTAAAGTCCCTTCCAACCCAAACCATTCTATGATCTTCTCATATACTGCTTCAGTCAGATATTTATGGGATTGAATATTGATTTAAACTTAATATTGACTTAAACTGATATTTACTTAATATTGAAATGAAGAGAATAATTAAACATCCAGGCTGCTATAGCTGTTGTTAATTTTTTTTTTTTTTTTTTTTTTGAAGCACTATGAAATTTTGTTTTTCAGATGTTTAGAGAGTAATTGTTGCTAATAGGACTTAAGAGTGGAATCTTTACGCCTTATGACATTCTTGGATATACCTTGGAAATGTTGCTTGGATTCAGGCAACTGTGCCAATCCTTGTTCCACCCAACCTGATAGTTCCTGTGATTCTTAATGTCAGAACTGTTAATGGTTATTTATCAGGTTCCACTGTTTTTCTTTACCTGCTCCTTTTTTAGGATGGATGTTCTTATCTTCATAGACATATGCTTACTCATTTTATAAATGTTCACTTCTTCCCTTGTCTGGGGCTATTTTTTTAACATTTTGAATATTCAAGGCCGAACATTTGGTAATTCTGTCGGAAGTGTCAGAATGTCTTAAGCGTTTGGTTGCTTAGTCTGCTGTTTTTCTTTGCTGAGACGATTTGATTGAATGACTCATCCAAAGGTCACTGTATTTCTGTTATATTGCTAACATCTTGTAATACGTTGTATTTTAAGATGGTTATTTTGGGGATGGGGGTGGATGGAAACCAGTATCCTGACAGAAAAAGAAAAACGGTACTCTAACATTTTTTAATTTGTTCAATACTTAGCCTTACTTGTTTTTAGTATTGCTGGGTTCCAAGGAAGTTACAGTAAATACATACTTATGTTGTGACTGAGGAACATTAATCCAGTTGGAAAGTTGTACTTTCTGAATCATGGCTACCCTAGCTAGCAGTCATCAGTTCTGACATGCATGTTTCTTTTGTTTTTTAATGTATTTGGCATTGCACTGATTATTAAAAATCAGTGAAACATTAGAGTAAGAATAAAACTCTCTGGAGGAGCCAGAGGCATGCTGTGTCTCCACTCCACTGACAATTAAGTCTGCATGGGTTTTGCAGAGGGGCAGCAGAACCCAAATCTCTCTGTTGGAGGTACTGCAGAAGTTGCTTTAAAATAATTTGCAAATTTGTTTTTTCTTTAATAGAAGTTGATAAAAACATAAATAATTGTTATTACATAGGACTTAAAACAGGTGTTATTTTTAAAGCAGTAAACATCTGACTCTGCGTGTCCAGAAGCAAAAGATTAAACAAGGTTTTTAAGATACTCCAGGCTGTTCAAACCATAAAACACTACGTTAAGTATGTTTGAGGCTTTTGTACGTTTGCTCTTGGAGAGGTTTAAGATTTCTGAAAAGGTAAATACTTTGGTTTTTGAAGAAAAGAGGAACACATAGCCTTATCTGAGTGAAAAAGCTGGAAAAGCAGCAGTATAGATTTCAGTTCACAGAGTAGAATTAATATAAATAAAGAGATAGATTGGGTTTTCTGAATTGTAGTGAAAGCAATAAACCATCAGTAAAAATTCAATAAGCTGTACTGTTCTTCAGTCTATTGGCACATAAAAAGATCTGCACCTGCTAAGTGAAAACACTTAGTAACATTACTTCTGTGAGTAACAGCTGCAAAATTTGGCTCTTACATTTCCAAAGTAGTTAGGAATTAGAACAGAGCACTGGGCAACTGAACAAGAAGAAAACGTTCTGCTTGGGAATGATTTGTATATCAGTAAGTGTAAAACTAGTGTGAATGCAGCATAGGTTTGCTGCTTTCTTGCAAGATGCAGAAATAACAGCTTTTGAGTAAGGACTGAAAAAGATGGGAGAAAATGCAGTAATAAGTCTTGGTTTTGATCTAGTCAAGTGCATTAGCAAGAGTGCATCAAAACTGTGCAAGTAATTGTATATCCTTTCAGCCTGTTTCTAGTATCCAGTTCCATTTTGTGAGATAAGGCTGATAACCAGCGTACCAGATATTGTGTGACATGGCATTCTTTTCATAGTGATTTTGGGTTTGTGATTCAGTGCACAGGTAACTTTATCCCTTGAACTATGACTTTGTGCTCTTAACATCTACGTTATTTTTCTTTTTTTGTCATCTGTTTAGATGTGAAGAAGCCATAAGTTTTTGGTCCAAGGGAATAATGAGAAATAAACTTGATGTCAATAAATTTAGACAGGTGCTTTAAACAGAGCAATGGAAAGAATTAAATACAGACATGATATGGTGTAGAAAACTGCTGGGATACATTTGCATTCTAAAAATATGTTGTATCTGTGCTCTGTCTGCCCTAACCTGGAAACGCAACCTGGACAGGATAGATAAACACCCATTTTGTATGCTCATGCTGAATTACAGGAGTTGAATAGCGTGGAGTTTTAAAGGCAGCACAGTACAAATACAATCCTCTTTAAAAGAAGAAATTTTTGTTAAAGATGGGTTAAAAGAAGCTCTGGAAAAATGCTTACCTTCCTGCTTAGATGGGAAAGATAACCAGCCTTTAGCATCAGGAGGGAGGAAGGAGACACAGGCGTTTTACTTGAGGACACATTCTCCCATTGCTGACAACTTAGTTGCGTTTTATAGTTACTTTTCCCCTTTTTGCATTCTGGATCTTTGCTGTGAAGTAGTACTGTGGTAATGGCACAAATCAGCTGTCTTTCTGCTGCATAATGTTTCCCTCACATAGAAAGGAAGTTGCACATTCAGTTTTGGAATGTATGAAAAAAGGGTCATGTGTCATCTTTGAGCAAGTCTTCCACACATGATGTCATATAAATCCTAATTTATTATATTATAGAGGGTTCTAGTCCCTTTAAACAAAGTCTTTAATCCTGCTAAATCATTCTTTGTTTATGGCATCTTCTCCAGCTCACACCAGAATGGGAAGTAACACTGTTCTCTTCAGCTGTTTACATTGACCTTTGTAAAATGACTTGCAAGAGAGAAGTTGGAATTCAGCGTGCTAGTGCAGTCTGCTTTCTTAGCTATCTGCCATCTCTCATAAATAGACAGAAACTTGTCATTACTGCAGAGTTTTCTCTTATCATCATGATGAGGGTGTACTTAGCACAGCCTGCTAATATGGGGTATTGGCATTTGGTGGCTGGATGGTAAGTCACCAGCTACATGGTTTTCTATATACCTATACTTTCTATATATTACACATAAAAACTGAATCAGACTCAAAATGGAGCTACCTTAATCTGTATTAATTTTAAAAATAAGATATCTTGGATATATCTTTAATTTACAGATTCACCTCTTGTCTGTAGAATCATCAAGGTTACATTAAATTAGCAGCAGTTCGCTCTTCTTAAATTAAAGGAAAATCATTGCCTTTAATTTAAGTAAAAGCTCTTTAATTTGGATTATGTTGATAGTTTTCTGTAGAGTGGGAACACTTGGGATTTATTGAGAGTGAACCAGCTATTTAGATTGGCTCACTGTAAGGAATTTCAATAAAGGGCAGAGAGGTGTGTAGTTTTAGTGTGTTAAGATTATAAAATTTATTCACTTGCCATTTGAGAGGTCATGATAAATGTAAGTAAAGAGTTTTGTTTTTATTAACCTCTGCTTCTCCACACCCTCTTATTAAGAGCATTGTGTATTTCTGATGCCTGAATAAGAATTTTCTGAGTGATGAGCAGCTCTTCATCTGGTACCTGGTTTCTTTTATTGTTCCAAAGGAGAAGCTCCTTTGCTGTGTTTTAGTAATACTTGCTTTCAGACCATTAATGGTATTTCAGACCAATATTATCTGAGTATGATACTTATTTTTTCAGAATTCATGAGACATTCTAACAGAAGTTACTTCTGTTCCAGAGTGGAGAAGAAATAGCCAGTTGCTGATTTAAAAAGGGAAAAAAGCACATTTTATAATAATGATGATAATGTAATTTCCAAACTTGTGTGTGTGCAATAAAGCTGATTTTGTCTTGGTTTGTTTGTTTCGCTTTTTGTTCTGTTTTTTTTTGTTAGCATTTGAAACTCAGGTTCCATTTTTCCTGGGAAAGTGAGAAATTAGTGAAACTGAGTGATTTCCAAAGCTGAATAAAATAGTTATCTGAAATACTGCTTTGCTTTTAGTACTTTAGATGCAGATAGTAATGGATTAAATAAATGTGGGAGGGCAAAAGACTTGTGCCACTGCTTGTTTGAAAGTATGAAGTGTTTTAAGATGTCTGAAATATTGGATTTATAGAGCTTGTTTTGGGCAGGAGAGTAGAAGGAAGAAAATAAGATTATCATCTGTTAATATTTCATATTAACAGATTTTCTGTTTATATGAAAGCTCGCTAGTCTGAAATGCAACTGAAATTCTGACAGATCTGAGCAAATCCAAAATACATAGAGACTGATGCTCCATGTGAAGCAGTGCATGCTTTAAACAGAAACACAGCACACACAGAATTTTTTTATCCTTTTGATAAATGTGCATTATGACCACGGGAAACTGCCTGCTTGTAAAAAACTAATAAATACCCTCTGTAGGTTAGCTCTCAGCAAAAGGCATTTCTCACTTTCAGTGTTAACGGTTGCTCAGACATAATTTTAAACATGAATAAAATTAAGTCTTTTGTGGTTATTCTAGCTTACCTGTATTTCATGTGTTTGTGATACTAAGAATTTTGGCTGCACGATGGAAGCTGGAACTCCCTGTGTGCCATATAGTCAAGCTAATACTTGAAATGTAATATGTGCACTGTGCTTTCTAATGGATCAAGGCATCGGGTAAGATTTAGGCCAACTAAAGAGCTGTCTGTAAAGCCGTTCATGAAGACAGTTAATTTATAGCATTGGTACTTATACTGGCTAGTCATTAAAATGCCTGCATATCTTTGTTTCACAGCGGAAGTTGATCATCATCAGAGGTTAGGAAAGCAGGCAGACTGATCAAAAAGGTTTTACTGTCAGCTATTTCTGTTTTCTTCTTTCTCTGAAGCATGTTAAAATCTGGTTTTCAGGGAGCAGAGTCAGCTGCTTCACTGAACTTTGGTAATGTTTTGTGTTTGATCATTGGGGTACTGTTGGAATTGTAGGGTTTTAATACTTACCTACCCTAATTCTGAAATTCCTGTGGTTCCAGCCATTTGCTAGAAGGAAGCCATCTGAGTTAAAAGTTAGAATTTTGATTTGTAGATAAAAGCAGAACAGTTACAGCAGTTTTCTTTTGTAACATGCTTGTTTGTGGTGTTTTCCCCACAGCTTGCACCACGAGAGAAGGCAGCTATGAATTACAATCAGAAGCTGAAGGAGAAGTTCCAATATCACCCAAAGATCAGGCGTATTGCTCAACACCGTCACTTGCCTAAAAGTATATTTTGTCAAATCAAGGAGCAGCGTATCATGAGAGAAGCTCGTCGGCGAAAGTACATCTTCCTCTTCTGGCTTTGTTTTCTCTGTCTTCAGAAAATGCATCATTGCAGTGCTGTAGTGTGCTACACAGAGCTACAGTGTGTGGGAGGAACAAGTTTGAGCTACTTTTAACGTCTGAATAAGTGATCATACTGGATTGATTAACCTTTGATTATAAGGAAAATGCAGACAAGTGCCTGTGTCAGTGGGGACTGGCTGCTTCCCAAAAGTATAGTGAAGAAACAGGAGTAAATACCGTATTGGAAGGAGCTGCAGTGTTCTGTTAAGCATGACATGATGCAACATTGCAAGAATGGGCTGATTTGGCTGTGTGGAGGGGTTTTTCTGTTTTGTTTTGCTGCTTTTCTTGGTGGGTTTGGTTGGGTTTTTTAATGCCAGACTCTAGGATAAGTGTTATTAGTCACCTGGATCATTGCCATATTGGAATTTCTAGGAGCAGAAGGTGGTATGCTTTGCTGTAGCCATTGAATTAACAGTAAAATGGGGAAGTAGTGGGTTTTAGTCATCTTTCTCAGCTGAAAGCCTCTGCGAACTTGAGCAGCAAAGATTGACATGAAAACCAAGTAAGCTGAGCTCCCAAGAAAAGCCTTGATTTAAAACTTTACTAAGTTGGCCAATTTTAAAGTTATTTTTCAAAGGGACAGTCCATCTTCTTACAGGATGAAATAGGTGGCTTTTAGTAAAAGCAGAGCAGTTCTTAATGGTTTGGGGGGTTTTTTTGTTTTTTTTTTTAATTGTAGGAGATCTCCATTGGTGGCTTAAGGAGGAAGCTGGTATTGGTTAAATGTCTGTGCTGAACACTGAACTTCTTTTTCTGTTTGTTTGTTTCTAGGGAACTGAATCGTCGTAAGCACAGCAAACCAGGATCTGTGCCACTTGTGTCAGAGAGGAAGAAACATATCGTGGCAGTAGTGAAGTGATTGTTTTCACATGTACAAAATGTCACAGTGAAAGAAAATGTCACTGTTGAATGAATTCATTGTAGAAAATTTGATGAACCTTGTTAAGACACCATATGACTTCAGAAACGTGGCTTTTCTTCCAAGTATACACATGCTCTGATTGCTCAAGTCATCATCTACCTTGAGTAGTCATAAGAATTGGCCCTGTAATTTTTTATTCCCATTTGACTGCTACTGCTCCGACACTGAGTATTGCAGTGGAGTTTGTCCCTTTTGATATAAGCAGATAACATGGTAGTTGTTGGAGGATATCTGTTATTCCAACCCTCTTTCTCTGTACCATTATTATAAAAGAAGAATAAAATGGATTCATATTTGCCAGAGGCAAAAAAACTTCAAAACTTCCATAGAGTTATAAAATCAGTTGTCCTTATGCTGTGGCTTTGGGGGCTTTTTTGTTTGTTTGTTTGTTTTTCTTTGTTTTGTTTTTGTTTCTTCTTTGTTTTGTTTTGTTGGCTTGTTTTTTTGTTACTGTTTTGTTTTACACAAATCTAATAAAGTAGAGAAGTGACCTTAAGGCAATTGACTAGATTTTGATTATTCCAACTGACAAATATACTGCCTTATACTTATTACAGTAAGATAGTTTTTTTTTTTCTTTTATCTAGAAAGAGTTCAATAGGATTCTCAGACATCTATAAACATATTTATAGTTTTGTTCTGTTATGTGACTTGACAAAGCTTCAGACCGTTGAAGTTGCTAATGTTAATAATGACATAACGAATAAATATCTTTTCTATTCAGCTATTTAATACTTCTAAAATCTGGTTGAAAGATGACATAAATTGTATAAAACACAAACTTCTTCAGGTGAGATTTATTACAAGCCTTTATTTAAAGTTTGTATAAGAAAAATAAAAGCTACACGTTTCATAATGTACTTGTGGCCCAAAGTTCTTTTACTCTTTGTCTGGGAAGTGCTCTGCTTCTCTTCCACTGGGATAGGCTTCACTTTTACTGAAGATACTACAATGATCAGAAAATTATGCTGCAATTCAATGAGGCCTAAAGGCTTCTCTTACAGAAATCTGAGATAACATAATGTTGCTTAACATCTTCCATACAAAAGGGTTTTTTTGAGCCTTTGCACTACTCTGCAGTCTGTAACTACACTCCTCCCAGCCATGATTTACAAATTCAGTTATTATAGACTTTGTAGTTTAATGTTTTGTTTCATTTTTCAGTCTGGAAATTGAGTATTTTGAGCACCTGCCTTCCTACAGCATCCTGTTCAGTGTATCTGCTGACACTAACATCCATATGTGTTTCTAGGTCTTAATATTTCATTGTCTCTCAGGACTATTTGGGCAAGATTCCTGGTTCATCATAGCAAAATTACAGCTGTTTGGTGATAAGAGGCCATAATGTATCTTTTACTCTCTAGATCACTTACCTTATGGGGTGATGCAGGAAGAGAGGCAGATCTGAAGAGCTGTAAGTAGGATGACAAGAAGCAGTGAAACAGATCAGGGAATAGACTGATGCTGGCTGTGTGCCTATTGTACTAATACAGTGCAGTCTGTGCCAAACACAGTTTTGTTTCCTTCCGGAAGCACTGAGAAAATGGAAGGAGAATGTGCAGTTTGAAGTATGGCTTGTGACACAGCTGTAGTCAAGTCTTGCACAATTTGCAAAACCAGGCTAATCTGGAACATGACTACAATTTTTTAGCCGTGACAGTTTAGCTTGAGTTGGTGTAGTTGGTTGTTGATTTGTTGAGTCATGATAACCTCTGGTGTGAACAAGTCCTGCTACCTGAAATCTATTAGCTTTGGTGCAGAGCTCCAAATGCAGCTAGAGAGCTTTCAGTTCTGAAGTTGTTTGGTTACAGTGTGATTTTGGTGTGGATGGAGCTCTGCTGCATGAGCCATATCCAAAGGCTCTCTGTGTTCAAAGACCTTTGTGCACTATTGATTCAGACAGACCCATGGGTAGAGCAGCTCAGAGGATTGGGGTCAGCTGAAAATGTTGCTGGAGAGACTGTAATAACTTGCTGAAAAAGGGAATTTTGAAGTTAGGAGGGTACTTGGAGGCTGTGTATTTGGGTATGAATTCCTTTTTCCAAATTCAATGGGTATAATCTTATACAGAGATCTTAGTCTTTTCATCAAGTGGGGCACCCTCTCGGCATTCCAGGAAAAAGTCTGTTTTCCAACATCAAGTCTTTGCTACTTCAAGAAACATGTTAGTTGTAAAACCAGTGTAGGTGAGGTTGGAAGTCAGTCTTTTGGAATTTTGCAGTTGCTCGCAGTTTGTTCGGGGGAACCCTGGCCATGGATTTGCACACTGTTGGGCAAGCTGCTGTTGATTTGTACCTTTTGGAAACCCTTACAGTTGCTCTGTAATGCTTTTTGTGTCTGGCTACCAAAAATACAAAATTGCACAATACTCAAGGTAAGGTTTTCAAGCTTATAAGTAAGAGAATGGAGAAGCTGTATCTCTGTTTGCCAGAAGTGCTTATATATGTCTGTCACAGGCCATCACCGAAGTGGTTTAGAAATTACATTATAAGAGCTGGAGCTATTAATTTTTTTATTTTCTTCTTTTTGGTGGTTTGGTTTTTATTTTTTTTCCCTTGCTGATTTGAGCTGTGTCATCAGGCCTCATCTTACCTTAAAGGAATTACCTAGATTTATTGTAATCATTATATGCAAAGAGAATACAGATAGATGCATCTGCATGTATGCGTACCTGAGTGTATGTAGAATAAAATTCTTAGCAGTGCATAAGAGACTGAAAATACAAGTCATCTGTTAATGTTTGCCTTAGAAATTTCATTGTGGTTGATTGAGAGGGGGAAAAATAAAAGGGGGGGAGATGATTGACAGTTTTCTACAGTGCCTACATACCCACTGGTTAAAAAAAGCTAACTTCTGTATATATTCGTACTTCAGGAAGATCTTTAAAGACTGTTTTGAAACAGAAATAACTTCTTTAATACAGAAGTATTTATATCCATATTCATAGCACTGGTGAATTTTAGCTGTTTCATGATAAAGATCGATGGAGTCATCAACATTTTATTCCTGTTTTATCATAGCCAGGCTACATAACGATACAGATATTTCAATAGAATATTTTCTTTTACACTGGGTATATTCTAGATACCTAAAACAAGCTAAACTGCCACTCAGGTTTCTGAGGTGTTTTATGGAAATAGATAAACATTGTACACCAACTAAAAAAATTCCACAGGAGTGTTTTTGCCAGTGTCCATGCAGGTGATATTCACTTTGCTCATGGTGGCAGAATCCCCATGTCTATGGGACTGGGGTGATTTTACTTCAGTTTGGGTCTCTGCTAAGTGCTGTAGGGCAGCCCAGGCATCCAGCCTCTCTCTCACAGTTGCTGGCCCCTAGACCCCTGAGTCCTTCCGATGTGTGGTCCTGCTCCAGTGGCTCATACTTCTTCCTGCTGTCCCACTTGTGGGCTAGTCCCACTTGAAGTTTGCTGGCATTGACATGTACACATCTAAACATACAAGATCTGGCACACAAGACCAGTTAGCAATAGGGTGTAGTAATATCAGATGAACTGCAGTGATGAAGCACCAGGATGGTGCATTCAAGTGGAACTGGTAAGCTGTCTACCTGGGACTAGCCCCCTTTATCCTATTTGTCTTTGTTTTTTCTTTGCTTGTTTCTCTCGAGTCTAACTTAGTCCCTCCCTTCACACACTTTTGGTGCTTCCTTTAAACATCCTTCAGAAGTTTTGTATGTTGCTTCAATCCCCTTAAAAAAATCCCAAAATAAATTTTACATGATCCCCAAATTCTCTCTGTTCTGTCCCTAAATTCTCACTCTCATGTATTCTGTAAGAAGTGTTACACACTTTAGGTAATCTGGCTAGATTTCTAGGGAGTTTCCCACACTTGTTTTAGTGGGCTTGGCATCAAGAACAATGATCTGAATCATTCTCCTTTGGTTTTAGGACTAGTGTGCTTGGTTTTCACTCGTTGTTCCGATCCTTGCCATGGCTTTGTGTTTAATTTCTTTGGCCATTAGTCAGATAACTTAACAAGCTCTGTTACCTGAAAATACCTCTGCAGAGCCTTTTGATCCTAGTTACGGATCAAGAATGTGGTGGTTGGAGTAGAATTCACCTTGCTTAACCTTGTCTACGTCTAAGGTGAACGGATTTGTGTACCTGATCTCACTCTATACTTGGTGGAGATCAATGGTTATTTTAGGGTATGTTTTTCCCATATTTCAGATATTTATACCATGATTTAAATCCTTCTTTTATTTTGTAATTAACACTGTGATATTAAAGGTGCCTAGTTAATGTATGAATATCTGCCTCGGTCTGGACAGAATTCTACACAGGTTTAAGATGAGCAAAACCAGTGACAATTGAACACCTTGTGGAAGTTCTTGTCTTCTGTTCAGCATAGCAAAAGTTTAAAAGTGTTTGAAGAGAGATGAATGAGGTTCTGTAACTGAGGACAAGGAAATTTCTGCAGATAATGGTTTGTGGAAAACTTGAAGAGCTCAGTGTCATACTAGAGAAAGATGGAAAGGAGTTTGAAGAAGAGCGACTTTAATTAGAAAGAACAGACTGATGTGCTCACCCAGGACTTCTGAGGCTTTAGAAGGTACGTCAAGAATTCTAGGGCAAAAAGATCACAGTTCAAATACCACCCACTGAAAGTAGTTCTGAAAGTGTCATTCCTTGCTGTATTAAATGAAAAAACCCACACACTTCCTGAGTTGAAGATCGTGTTCTTTATACACAGTTTGAAACAAACTTAAGGACTTATTTTTGAAGGTGACGAGTAATAACTGTTATACTGACTTTAAGCAGAGCTGCTTTTTTCAGTGGCTTGAAAGTTTGACCTGGGGTCTCTGGGATTTTAGGGCATAAGGTGGAAGATCTTGGGTTTTGAAATTTTTCTTTCATTAATAAATGTTAGTATACTTAAAGATTTCATTTTGTCCAAGTCTGGAGCTGTCTCAGCAGAGGCAAATGATGTGTTCTCAGTGGGTAGATGGGTATGATCAGGAGTTTATAGCATGTAGCATCATGTTTTCTACTTTTAGGGCTTGTGTGGGCAAAACCAAAGATCCTTAAGCAGACAAAAGAACATTGCTGATTATTAAGAAGATAAATGGATGGACTATCATTGTAAAAATGTGATTAAAACCCACAATAAGATAGAAACACACAGATTTAATATAGATTTAGAGGACATGCTGCACTCAGATATTGTTATTATTATGAGACTGACAGCCAAGCCTCTAGCTTGTGTTCAAGCACAGAGGCATTACTAAAAGATGCTACTTTTTTTCCAAGAGCCTTACTGTAGAATAACTTTTTTTTTTTTTAGCAACCTGAAACCCACCATTAATTTACAATGTAAAAACTGTGTAAAAGCTGTCACAGCATAAGGTGCAAGTGAACAGTGGGAAGAAAGGGTAAGGGATCTGTTAAAGTCTGCTGGGAGAGGCTGTTGCATCAAGCACTTGCACAAGATGCCTCCAGTAGTTTGTGATCGAGCTAAACGTTCTCAACAGCTGCAGAGTCCCAGTCCCAGTGCCCCTACTTTTGCTTTCTGTGGCAAGCATCTCAGCAAAGTTCCAGCATCACTCATTTCACTTTCACTCTGTCCTGAAAGAACAGCTGTTTGCTGGTTTTCTGCACTTTGTGATCCAGGGTAGAGACTGGATAGTAGCTGAGGATGAAATCATTCCTTTGTATTTGTAAAACTCTTTTGATTAGAGGATTGCTGATTTTCCATCATTACGGTTTTCCTTCTCTTCTGTCTTTGTTCACTTCCCTACTTCCCTGAACAGCACCTTGGAAATTCTCCCTTTCTCTATGGTCATCCTTGACTTGGCTGTATCACTTAGCTTTTGCTAACCAGAAAACAGAAATACTTCTTTCCTGAGATTATTTCTACCATATAACATTACCTGGTGGAACATTACACTGAATCCCTCCAAAATGAGGATCATTAAGCTCTGGATGACCTATGGTCACACTGATCATTTGCAAACACCTGCAAACTTACACTGTGGTGTGCATTGTATTTGGGATGTTAGGGGAAATCTGGCCTCAAAAATGGTTGTGGGATGAGAAGTGAGGAGAGCTAAAGGAGAAGGATTATTCCCAGAATATGACAGGGTTTTGCAAACTGGCCAAAGGGGTGGGGTTTGGCATGGCAGGAGTTAGGGGAGCTGCAAGGCATAGATGGGAGGAGCATGTCAGCAGTTTTCTCACTCAGTTTGAGCAAAGACTATAGGGAAAAATCAATCTCTTGTGCTGTAAGAGTGTAAGGCTAAACATCTAAAATGCCTGTGTTTGGTGGTGGGTTTTTTTCCCCACAAATGGGATAATCCAGCATTTCAGTCTGAAGGCAAAAGATTCATTGGCTCAGCTGGATATCTAAAGGTATCATATTTATAGACCAGCTATTTCAGGAATGGAGCCTGTGTTCTTTTGCATCACTTAAGGCAAAATATAACCTTGGCAAACAAAACCACTGGCAATATTTGCAGTTGCATCATCTTCAAGTGGGTATTTAACATCAGAAAATGTTAGGACATTCATGATAAGCCACTGTTTTTACATAATCCTGTCAGTTATGGCTGTCCGGTGGCTGTGGTACAATATCTTGAACAGAAAACATTCACAATCACAAGTTGGAGCAGCATGGAGTAAGTAACTGGATTATGATATTGATGTCAAACTGTGGAATAATCTTAATACAGTAGTTGGGTGTCTAAATGTAATTTGAAACTAAGGTTTAATCAGAAGAGGGATTTTTTTTTTCCGACAGGAATAAAAACAGAATCTGGCTCAATGACAATTCTTTAAATTATGAGCAATGCGCAGTAATTTGCTTCAAAAGACAAATGCCTTTATGGATTTTGTGCCTTACTCTGTGGAGAGTCTTTTATGTGAACTGTCCTAGACAGAGATTGTGTCTGAGCTCTGTACACTAAAGAAATGTCATAGTGAATTTTGGGCTGAGTCAAAATTCAACTGTGCAGTCATGCTAAGGGATACATTTATGGTGGCAGATAAGGAAAAACGTGGCAGAATAGATTAGAACACTCAAAAAATATATAGCTAAAAAATATTCTGTTAAAATGTTTAGTAAGCAAAGACTTTATTCATAAGAGGGAGAGAGCTGAAATGGTGTGCAGTGGGATGCTAAACTAACCAGTCAAATCATTCAGTGAGACGGATCTGAAGGAAGAAACTGCAGATCAGTCAGGTTCTCATTTACCCATCTGTCTTAATTCAACCCACTATTCATATCATCAGAAGCAGAAGATTTCAGCTGCCTTTAAGCTGTACTATCAGAAGCTAATGCCTTCACAGTTTGCCAAATTTTCTCGCAAAATTGCTGCTTCAGTGACTGCTGAAAATGTGCCTCTGGTTTTCTTGGCTTTGGGAATACCAAAGTTCCTGTGTTGTGGGCCGCCATGTGAAAGTGTGGCCAGACCAAGAACAGCACCTGCTGTATTCTGTGCAACTATGAGTAACCAAGGGGAATACCAATGCTGCAAGCAGTTTTCCAGCCATTCCTTCCTGACCTGCAGGTGTATGTTTAATGCATAGCTACAAAAGACTTCTAGCTTGTCATGGAGGGCATTAGATTTCTCTGCTGGAGGCCAGCCATGGAAAAGCAAGGCTTTCCACTTGAGCCAGTTATTCACAGGTGCAATCATGCAAAAGTTGCTGGTTTAGTAAGCAAACTAATGACACTTCTCAAGACTTCCCTCTTACGGAGCAATACAATCATCTGAAGTCACACTGGTTTTCACTCACCACCTTTGTTTTTTGACTTTCTGACCAGGACATTTTATTCAGTTCTGGAAGTTCTTTAGCAATGTATTTTATATCAATGTCTGCAGGAGGCAGATGCCATCAGCAATATCCAGACCTGCACATGTGTGACCCAACCACAGAATTGCACTGTCTTGGGGCTGAGCTACCTCCAAAACACAGTAAAATCAATATTAACTCCAAAATAACTGATTAGAGATCTTGGCTTATCTGGCCCCTTAATGAAAACTGTGAGTTTTTCTGGGTATTGTACAGAGTCACTGAAAAACTTCAGAGATCCCCTTGAAAGCTTTATGAAAGTCAGCACAATTTAGGTATGTGCCATGTCTTGCTGGTATGCGCTGGTTTTTCAGTAACAGTGCATGCCTGAAAATACAGTTCAGTAATCTGCTGTTCCTGAAGTACCTGAAGGTACAGTGATGTTGCAAATCCAATTCAATGTAAGTATGTAGAATTATTTTCTGGAGAGGACTGTGATGCTCTGTCAGTTGTACACCCCCTAAGTGTCTTTCAGGCAGTTTTTTGAAGGTTTTCTACGTTCTTCTACAATGAGAGTGGACTCATTCTCTTGTCCTCAGTTCAAGATTTAGAGCACCATTTTGTGCTCCTTTTGCTGCCACCTTTGAGCAGATCTGATCTGTTTTGCCCTACACTGTGCCTTCCAATTCTTCATTTTTAAGCTACTTTCAACTTAATGCAAGATGATTTTCTCAGTCATTGTCTTATTTGGATTATCCAAATTGATTTCCCCCCCAGGTGACAGAGCAGTTTCAGTACACAGTGAAAGGCTCCTCTTTAATTTGTTGTTGTTTTTTTTTTTGGATGGTAATAATATTTCCATATTTGCTTTTTATTAATTCATTCTAGCTATGATTAAAATCACCTGCAAGCTTTTTGTGGTTGGAAGACAATCCTCAGGAGCCCCTTTTTTGCTGCCTGCCAATGCGATTGTCCTTTATAACCATTTATTTTTCCATTTTTAATAGCATTTCATCCTCAGCATTTGGGAGGTTCTGCTTTGCTGGTCCCTCTCTGATGATGCCACTCTGTAGGACTGCAGCAACCCACCCCTCCTTTTTCTAGCCATTGAAAAATAACAGAAAGTTCTTAGTTCTACTAACGTGTTTTGCTAAAGATCCTCAAAATTTGTTTATGTGAAAGCTAAAAATTGTGTCTGTGGAAAACTTAGTTTTCAAGAACTGACATTTAAATTCCGTCCATGAGTAGTGATTTTCTTATTTGCTTCTACTGCAAGTATTTGGTTTAAATTTAATTCCACAATGACAGCACATATGTCATACACACTGTCAGCACATATGACTTCCATGCCCAAATATACAGAGGAACAAACAAAAATTTCCACAGGTTAAAGCCTGGTATGCCTGTGCTTTTGTTATAACCAGACTGATGTGATTTTTGTGGGAGGAAGAGCATGTTCTTGCCACCAGTGGATGATTTAGTTATCAAAGTTGGATGAGCTCTTCATCAGTGCTGCTGTGTGAAGAAATTCCAGGTACCCAAGCCATGTTCAGTCCGTAATTAGCTGTCTCTACCCTCCCATTCATGCCCAGCCATGTCAAGGAGAGTGTGCTCCTGCTAATGAAGTTCTGTAAGATGTTTTAGAAAGTGGCTGTGTATCATGGTACCACTTTCATCCTCACCTACTACTTTGAACTGTGTACCTGCTCCTTTTCTGTTAATTGGTTCCTTGTCTGTCTTGCAGGGCTCTTTACGTGGTGTCACTCACAATCAGTGCAACTCCCTCTTTCCCTCCAGCTGGGGAACCTGAGTAGTTCATTATTTTATTATTGTTCTTCAATTTGATACAATCTGTTCCTGACCATCTGTACCCGCTCATGCTGAGAATATCAATACTGTAATTTTCCATCTCCCTCATAACTTCAGCTAATTTTCCCATCTTGCAGCATTGTATGCACATGCCAGAATCTTATGGAGCGACTCTGGAGCAGCAGCTACTTAAAGGCTCAAGCACCTTGTTGAGGTAGGATTGGACCGATGTTTGTTGCACAGATTCATTTGGGACTATGCACTAATCCAAGGGACTGAGATGGAAATTGTCATGGAGACAAAGCGAAGACTTAGCCAGTAGTATTTTTAAGGAGGAAGGTGGTCAGCCTTGCATTCAGCTCCCACGCCTGAAGAATAGAGAGAAGAATTTCTGTCTAGCCTCTATCTTTGATGTACCCAGCCTTGGTAGACCTGTTGGGAGCTTACATAATCCTGCTGGCATAACTCCTTGGATCAGAGTCTCCTAAGCAACCAGCACAGCAAGGTAGTAGTTTCAGGAGTGGGGAAAAATGTGGGGTTGCCTCCTTGTGTGGGGTGAGTGTGTGTGTATGCACTCTGCTTAATTCTGGCAATTTGTATTCTAGTATACTCGGAATTAAGCAGGTTAATTTAGCTTTTCCTCTATTTGTTCGTATCTGCTGCTTAAAGGATTTTGAAAATCCTTTTCTCAGCCATCAGCTAATTTAATTTATATTAAAAATCCTACAACTGCTTCATGTTGCTGCTGGACTACTTTGTTACTGGTTTTTTGAAATTATTTTTCTTCAGATAATGTCTTGAAGTAAAATATTTTTAAATGATGTGATTAGAAATCTGACAAACTAGGTCCTTTCAGTATTTAATCCTTCAGGTCCTGCAGACTCCTACATTTGTGTGTGCATGTGTGACAATATGAGGGAAAATAAAGATGCATAATGGTTTCAGTGATGTTATGAACCACAGGAGTGAAGTCCTGATAGTGTATGGTCCAGATAACAGCAAATCTCAACAGAATTTTATCCCTATAAACCAAAACGTCTGTTGCTTATTTTCTGTATGTGGTTCTGACCCATGAATCTATGCCCCCTAGAGGTTTCTATTCCTTGAGTCATGCAGATATTGCCTGCTGTCACCGCAGATCTCGCTTTCTCCAGTGATTAGCTCTGTTGCACTCTATCCTGTTGTCATGTTTTTTGTTTGGTTTTTTTTGGGTTTGTTTTCTTTTTTTTTTTTTTTTTTTTTTTTTTTTTTTTTTTTTTTTTTTTTTTTTAAATATAGGAGAATTAAGCAGGTCTTCAAATGGTGTTTTCCCTGTTTGGCTCTGTACTTTCGGTTCACTAGAGAAAATTACTGCATTTCTTCTCTAGAAAAACGAATTGTTAATTTATTTGGGGTGAGGAATAGCAAAGGATACTCTACATGATTAATTAGCTTAAAGTATGTGCTAAAAAGCAAATAAATAAAGAAAGAACAGTGCTAAATTATGCTAAATTCACATTCAGTTGTCTAGGCAGTGAAATACAGTTTGGAATTGCACAGCTTTCCAACAAGTCCTTCTTAATAACAAGGGACTAATTCTCATTTAATCTACATAGCATTTTATGTTTATCATTGAAACTGAGAGATAAGACGGCCAACATTTATGAATCTTAATTAACAATTTCGAAACATTGTATGACAACAGTTCTGAAACACACTAACTTTATATTTTCTTGTTATGCTCCTGCTTCCCATCTCTTGCTTCCACATACCGCTGTATATAAAAACATCTTTATTGTATTTTATTGCATATATTTCCTTAAAAATATATTAGTCTTTGAAGAGTGGTAAAAGGATGACAGAGACAGGATACTTAGAAATTCATGGAAACATATGATCCTCAGAGAAGTTAAGATAATCAAGGCAGGCTTCCAGACCTGCAATAAAATAATGTTACAATTTTTTTGCCTTTTTACCTCTGAAATTTGATGTTTCCATGTACACAAGTTGGTGCCCTAATGAAGTACAGCTATTAATTCCAGTATGCTTTAGGACTCAGCTCAGCTCTGGAGTGTTACACTGCAATTCTGGATTTATTACCTCTACATAATATTACAAAATGACTGTAAATACGATTACCTCCAGTTTCTTCCTTGTCCTGAGTTCAGCACCAGCTACTGAGAGGAGAAAAATGACTGCTGCTGCTGAACGCAGGACATTCCTCTGTCACATAGCCTAGCTGGGAGGCTTTAAAGCAAGATAGCTAACAAAATAGATGACTGACTGCTGTTAACATAGATGTCATATGACAGGTCTGAAAGCATCAGCAGCAAATTCACTACTGAAGGTGCATGGCTCTTCTGATGTTCAATGAATGAGACAATTTCTTCTCACCTGCCTTTGATAGAATCGAACGCATGAAATTATAAACAAATTATACAAAATCAGAAATTTTTGGCAGTGAGAGTGGATAATAGAAGGGATTTTTAGTTGCATATTTTTTGCTTTTTCCTCTCTGAATTATAGACTCAGAAAAAGATTATTGCTTTCTTAGTGCTCCCTGATTTTTGTTTCTGTTTCAGCTGCACAAGACAGAGGCAAAGAGGGGAAGAGAGGAGAGAAAGGCGGAGGAGGAAAGAGCAGGAGAAGCAATCACTTCTGAGGAGTGGTTACTAAGCTAAGTGCCAAATATTCATAACACAAAACACAGACTGTTGAAGTAATGTCATAATTATCAGCTGGAAACTTGCCATACAACATGTAAAAATAGCCATGTGCCATCTGGTAATAATTTTTTTCCCAGGCAAAATGAAAATTAAGAGCTACAGCAAAACTCTAATTCCTTAGCCTGGAAGAGTGGTAGGACAAGCATATACCACTTGTTGGTATATTTGTTTCCTAAGCATCTACCTTACTACTAACGTAATAAAGAAAATACAAAATTCTTATGTTCTAGAACACATCTCACATAGGGATATCAGGCAGTTCATAAAAAGAATGGAACATTCTTAATAACAAACGCTGACTACATATCTTTGGATTCCAGCTTTTACTCTCTTCTGTTTCGCATATACTGTTGCAATGACATTTTCAGTGGAAAACTAGAATGTAAGCTCTAAATACAAAAATAACAAGTTTGAAAATTGGGTTCATTTTACTTTTATGCATGCTAATTTTCAGATTATAATGTATGCAAATTTCCTTATATATTTCACATTTATGACAGCATTTCATGTTTTTTACTGCATCCAAGCAGTAATGTATTTCTTCATTTTTATATAGTACATAGAGTCTCCAAGAAGGTTCATTTTGCTTATATTTACATATTTCACTAGATATGATATGATTTATTCTTTATATATTTAAATGTTTATATTTCAATATAAAATTTATATATTACATTTTCATTTGCATTCAGGTGAAAAGAAGACAGACATGAATAATAAAAAATGGTGATGCAGTCTTTCAATTAGTAGTAATATATCTTTCTAATTACCTAGAAATTACTTGCAGGGTGTACCTGAAGACTTTAATGTAGTTTTACTGCTTTAGATCTTCATACAATATATGTTTGCAGAGGAAAAAGCCTTCCACAACTTGTTCATGCCAAATTTGCTGTCAGTAGCTACTCTAACTGCACATATAGCTAAATACTTGCACCCTAAATACGTTTGCTTCTTGATGCCCCAGTTCTACATGTGTTGTTTACATCTCTTCTTTCCCAATCAGTCATTCGCTATTGCAGTCCTGGAGACTGGCATGTGCTGAAACTGGTCCATTATTTTTCCTTTGTGGCACAGCTTGTATCATTTGTATGCAAGGTCCTTTTGTCAAAAGCACAGAGGAAAATGGCAAGTGATGCATTTTCCTTGATGAAAGATCCCAGGTATGACTTTGGTGAAAGTAATGTGCCTTGTCCATCAACCTTATTCCTGTCTCCCACTGCTGCTGCCAAGTTGGTAGAGCACAGGAAGTATGAATTTAACCAGTGTTCTTTGATTGCTGAAGCCAAATGAAGCCCTTTCTCCTTTGATTCAGGCTTAAAAAAGGGTTACAGACCTGGCTACTACCTTTGACATAGTCTATAGCTCACCAGAGGCTATTATTAGCGTAGTCCTGAAATTCATGGGTTTGGATGAATGCAGCACTTGTTACAGATCCCTGAGGGACTTGTTACTAAAACATATTTTACAAAGAAGTTTGTATATCTACACCAGGGTATTTAATGCAAACGAAGTATCCCAGAATCTCTTATACTGGAGTTTTTTCAGAATAAGCAGGTGGTGTCTAAGTTCACTGTGAAAGCAAGGGAGAGTTACAGTACTGTTGCACCCTGCTTCCCTATTCTTGTCCTAGAGCTGTGCTCTTCAATCTTGTTTAAAGCAATACAGATACAAAGCTCATGGTTTATTCTTCTTTTCTTAGAAGCCTGGAACTGCAGATTTGGTTTGAATTCGAATAAAGCTCCTGAATTAATAGCCCATATTCCATAAGAGGAAAATCTCATAATGCTTGCAACTGCCAGAACTTGTAAGGATTGTGCTACCCTGTGGGATCAGTCTTGTTTCATCTAACTAGAAAGTTTCTGACCATACTGCTGCTTCACTAGATTGAAGGTAACTCGTCTCACTTGAAAGCAGCTTAAAGTCCCAGTGTATTGCAATGAATAAGGTGTTTTTCTACAATTAGAAAAACCTAAATTTTCCAGACCATAAGCTCTACCTTTTGACTTTGATCTAACGATACAGCAAACTAAATTATTTCTTTGATAAATATAAATGTTATGGACTGCCATTAAGCTTCTTTTAGCAGGCACAATGTCTTGAAACTGTCTGTATGTTTTCTTGTTCTGGTGCCGAAAAATTAAACATTAGCAACACCACCACCATTCAACAGACAAAAGACAATAGGCCAGTTTTGCTCTGCCGTGAAACAAGACTGTATCAACATCAAAGAGAAAATTTGTTTGACATTAAATGATATAAAATTATTTTTCAAAAATACATTAAATATTAATACACATTTTATATTTCCTTACAAATAATAACCACAGATCATAGATTTTTAAAGGCCAAAAATAGAAGCATTTCTCAAGTAAACATTATGAAATTGAGGGAATAGTAAACTGATGGAAGACCTCATTTTTGACATTTTCTATTCAACTTACCTTAAGAGTCACTGTGATTACTGTCAGGCTGAACTGTAAAAGTATTAGATAGGATATCATAAGTTGACTGTGCTACTTAGAACTTAAAGCCAAAATTAGATTTTCAAAGAGAATTCAGAAAATCACACAATATGTTTCTATCACTTCTGACGAGATACCGTAGCATGCAAAGGAAAATGTCAGTCACAGAGTGTCATTTGAAAGAGCTTTTGTACACACAGGGAGGGAAGGCTGTTGTACTTATCTTTGAAGATTCCTTTTCTAAGAGACTACTGAAGATGACTTATGGCTGGTTTCAGAAAATGTACTATCCAAGAACACTGCCCCTTCCAAAGAAAACCAGCAGAAAAAGATGCTGAAAAGCTTGAAGACTCAACTGAAAATTAATGAGTGTCATTTGAATTTACTTGACTGAAGATATTTTGACTAACATATCATATAGCAGTACCATCACTAAAACACCAATAACTCTGCATGAAAGCCTGCTTTATTTTGCAGTTTTCCCTCAGGTCTAAATTTTTGGTCTACGTCTTCAAACATGGAGAGCATGTTATTGGAAATAGAAAAGGGATTAATTTTTCAGCATATTAAGAACAGAAAGGATCTCATGTATGAAGGTAATAAGCATGAGGTATTTTTTTAGGAAGATATAAGGTGCAGAACAAAAAGCTTTTCTGTATGTAGTCAATTAAAAAATACAAGCTATTTCATAAATATTTGGCATTAGAAGGTCAGTTATGTTCAGAAAGTGTTGTTAAAAGCCTTCATTAAAGTAATCTCGGGAAGTTGTACGTTAAGAAAAAAATTTAATGTGAACACAGACCCGACTGCAAGGAGTCTTAGGTATGCAGCCATTTACCTAAGAGACGAATTGTTACATTGTTTTGTGAGAGCCAATTTCAACACAAAAGGCTATACCTTCAAAAGTTTAAATATCTCAGAGATCTGCAGTGTTTGGTGCCACTGTCTAAATGAGAGTTTTGAGCTTTGTGACCTTTACCACAAGGTGGCCAGCCTGGTCAGTTTTCTGTGTAGAAGACATTTAGTTGCAGTATGACGTTAACTGCTCATGAGCTAACATTTCTCACTTCTCAGCAAAACTCAGACATTGAAGTCTAGTGCTCTATTGAGATATTTTCCCAGCTATCTTACATCCACATCTGATTCATAGCAAATGCCCAAATGGGAAATCATGTGTGCTTGTGTAAAGCAATCGTTAAAACACTGTCTATTTATTTATTTTCTTCCCAACATATCAGTATTTACATCAAAGTTGGATTATTCAACTTAATAGGAATAATGAATAATGGCAAGCATTTTCTCTTCATCATGTGAAGCAGGAGGAGCAGTCAAAAGGAGCTTGGTACGGTAAACATTCACTAACAAAGACAAAAAATATTTTAAATATCATTTGTGGCAATACATCAGTCTTTCTTCAGGCAAAGCTTTATCAAACTTGGAGTTTTGCTTGAATATAGAGAAGAGCAGCAAGTGCTAGGTAACTTTGTTATTATCTTCTCTATTTCAGTATCTTAAGGCAAATATTAAGACCACACAGTAGATTTAACAAAAGAAACTCACAATAAACATTGGTAGACTGTGAAATAGCCTTGTCAGACAAAATCTGACATTGTTTTTAGAGATGATTTCCAACTCTTTGCTTGCATTCTCCTTCTGGAAATTATCTGAAAAGCAACACTGTTTCATGTTTTACATGAAGTGCCCCACTGACCTTGCATTACCAATTTCTTAATATTTAAGCTGACAGATGGAGTGCTGGGATTTGAACCAGATACCAACCTTCTGTTCATATATGACTAGCTCTGCCTTTAGTAAGAGAGCTCTGAAGCTGAGTCCTGGTTAGGATTTCAGACCGCCTTATATTTTTGTTCCATTCTCACCAAGAAATGACACCAATTGCTTGGAACTTCATTCTGAATACTAAAGCATGGCTCTTTAAAGATTAACTATCCTCTCAAAAGGATTATTCAACTGACTAATTCAGCATTTAGTTCTTTTGCTGTCCCTTTCCTCTCCTCCAACAAAAAGGGCAAACCAGGATTTCAGTGAATCTTTCCTGAAACATGCATCACAGTAACAAAATGCCATCACATTTCCAGTTCATTCTTAATACTGGTCGTGATGTCTCTTTGAAGAGACAGTCAAGCAAGAACCCTTTTTTTGTTAGCATTCATCATATTCAAAATGTTCCAGATGTCATAGAAAACATACAGAAACGCAGTAGTCAGCTATTTGGCTTCTAATAAATTACTGTGATTTTGATATTTATGAATTCTCTACGACATAATGGGAAGGAGCTTATTAGAACAATAGCTGGAGAGAGATAAAGTGGTTGGCAGCAAGTGAGCTCATCCTTCTTGCCCCTCCCCTTCTTGTTTCCTATTCCCCTTTTCTCTCATAAAATGTGTGCCTAAAGGGATGAGTATAAAGCAGAGCAGAGAAGCTTCTTCAGTGAGGACTGGGAGATCAGCTCAAGTCTAGGGGCAGAGATTTAATTCAAGGTTCCTTTTGTTGATAGCTGCGTACAGTACACTTTGAGCATTTAGTTACTTCATGCCTGTCATCAGTCCTTTAACACGATTGCAGTGCTCTGAGCCAGCTATCAAGTTTTAACAGTATCACAGCATGTAGATTAAAACACCCAACTCCTTATTTTTACCGAAGAACAGACACCTAGTGCTTTGCCTACGCAAAATCAAGAGTCCCTCACCAACTTTATGAATGCACATGGATCCTGATTGTTTTTCCAGAACTTCTGCCTGGCTTAAGAGAAACACAGATTTGTCCAGCAGACCTGACAGTCTGCATAGGTGAGGGGGGATTAGCATGGCTACATTTACATGACTTATGTTAATAAGGTCAAATAATAAAACTTCATTGTCATTTTGACCCCTTTCAGGGAAAAGGGTTAAAAAGCCATTTGTCTTGAGGTGACAAGAAGATGAGGGAAATCCTTACCCTTGCGTGTTATAATTTCTCCTTTTCCCAAGGATCCTATGGAAGATCTTCTCTGAGGATCAGCAAACTTAAGAGAAGGAAAAGAAGCTGGTCTACACAAATTAGTTCTGCTTATGTAAACGTTCTCATGTCACTTTCCTGGTTGCACCACTCAAAAAGCTGGCAGGAATCAAATGAATCAGCTTCTCATATTTCTATCCAAAGATTAAACTCCCACAGATATTCAGAGAAGAAAAGTCAATCTCCTCACTGGCCATGGATGTAATATCCTGGATGCAACACTTTTGTTTATCTGCTTCCCAATGCTAAAGCATCCACTGAGATAAGGGTTTGTATGTTGACAACTCATTTTCCTTTTCCCATGGATCAGCGGAAGCAAAAGAGTTTCTGCCTTCCCATAAGCACAGAAACTTTGTAAGAGACTAGATTGAAACCTGTAGTCTTATGGGTAGATATTTAAGGTCTATAAATTCAGTACATTGCTGCAAAGTACATTATAAATTATTATTATAAAAGGAAAGATATGCTTCTGTGATGAAAGAGAAACAAAAAAGTTGAAATCTGATGCTACCTTAATTTCAGCCTAATGATTTGCCTCTTAAGGAATACCAGCACAAAAAATGGAAGATCACATGCAGATTTTCAAAACCACTGGCAAAAGAGGATACAGCAACTCCCTGAGTATCTCAACAAAATGTTAATATCCCTAACAGCAAAGCTAGATCCACAAAAATGACTTTTTTTTTTCCTCCCACAAAGACCTAATAGATTTTCTCTCTTGTCCACTAATTAAATGTTACTCCAAAGGCCAATTTTGTAAAATCGAACATAAGTTTCAATTCTGATCTTTTCAGAGTTGCCTCTGATTTGTAAAGGTCCCTCTGTTCTGCAGTTTTCCATTTCATTCTCAACTCAAAAGCAACTTCAGATTTTTTTCCCTATTGACTGAAAAAAATCACTGAAGCATGGTTGAATGGTACCAGCATGAAAAGATGCCACTTTAAAGATCCCATGTCTTAAAAATACTGAAAATGAAAAAATTCATATCTGAATTTAAACAGTGGATCTCACTAAAAATTCAAGTCTGAAGAAAATAACATTCACAATTTTAAGTGCATTGACAGTTTCACACTGGGATAGTGGAAATTAAAGCATTTTCTTAGAGGGATATGGAATTATTTGGATCAAATATAGAACAGAATATGGGCAACATATAAATCCACTTTAACCTTAGATATGAGATCAGGATATAAGTGATCCATAGGTTCTCTACTATGGCTTGATGTTGTGCTTGCTGAACTTTTTAGAAATATTATTTTAATTAACCCTGAATTTTACCTTAAGCTATAAGGTACTTGTTTTATTCATTGCCTGATGGTTTCATATGACTCCTTCAATTCCATTCATAGGTTAAAAAAAACTAAATGACAACTATAGTACTATGAAGCTATATGTGTGATCAAAAAGGAATTAAAAAATACTGATTAATGTTCTTAATGTCTGAAAATCTTAATACTCCAGTGTTAGGTTGGGCACTTCTTATAGCACACTTCAGTTTTGCAATGCATTAGCATGTGCACAATAACACATCAATAAATTATGTCTACATATGCAGGTTAATGTAGAATGAGAGATCATCATGAACAACACCCTTCTTTCTAAACTGGAGAGATACCATTTTGATAGATGGACCACTCGGTGGATAAAGAACTGGCTGGATAGCTGCATGCAAAAAATTGTGGTTAATGGCTCAGTGTCTAGCTGGAGACTAGTAACGAGTGGTGTCCCTCAAGGATCAGTGTTGGGACTGGTCTTGTTCAACATCTTTGTCAGTGACATGAACAGTGGGATTGAGTGCTTCCTTGGCAAGTTTGCCGATGACACCAAGCTGTGTGGTTCAGTTGATATGATGGAGGGAAGGAATGCCATCCAGAGGGACACTTGTGAGGTCGGCTGATGCCAGCCTTATGAAGTTTAACCATCGTGCAAGGTCCTACACCTGGGTCGGAGAAGTTCCAGGCACAGCTACAGGCTGGGCAGAGAAGAGATTCAGAAAGCCCTGTGGAGAAGGACTTGGGGATGTTGGTTGATGAGAAACTTAACATAAGCCAGCATCAGTGTGCACTCATAGCCCAGAAGGCCAACCATATCCTGGGTTGCATCAAAAGGAGCGTGACCAGCAGGTCAAAGGAGGTGATCCTGCCCCTTTACTCTTGCTCTCGTGAGACCTCACTTGAAGTATTGTGTGCAGTTCTGGTGTCCTCAACACGAAAAGGACATGGAACTGATGGAACAAGTTCAGAGGAGGGCCATGAGGAAGATGAGGCTGGAGCACCTCCGGTATAAAGACAGGCTGAGAAAGTTCGGTCTGTTCATCCTGGAGAAGAGAAGGCTGCGTGGAGACCTTATAGCAGCCTTCCAGTGTCTGAAGGGGGCTTATAAGGATGCTGGGGAGGGACTGTTCATTAGGCACTGCAGTGATAGGACAAGGGGCAATGGGTTCAGACTTAAACAGGGGAAGTTTAGGTTGAATATAAAGAGGAAGTTCTTTACTGTGAGGGCGGTGAAGCATTGGAATGGGATGGCCGAAGAAGTTGTGAATACTTCATCCCTGGCGGTGCTCAAGGTCAGGTTGGACAAAGCCTTGAGTGATATGGTTTGGTGTGAGGTATCCCTGCCCATGGCAGGGGGGGTGGAACTAGATTATCTTCAGGTCTTTTCCAACCCTAACTATTCTATGATCATATTGCTATGTTTGTTGCAATTGTTGCTTTTGAGGGTTTGTACCATATACAATCTGCTCTGTTACGGCAGGTATTCAGCATAAAAAGAAGCCCTTTCTTGTCTCGTAATAAAAAGTAAATATTTCTGGTAGTCTGAAACAGGCATCAGTACGGTCAGAATGGGATCATACCAATTTTCTATCAATGGGCAGAAGCCCCTCCATAAGGGTAATAACAATGGACGTTACCAGCCTTATTCCTCATGTATGACATATTAGCACTGAAAAGTTCAGGAGAAGATGTTTTTGATCTCTTCATAAAGTTGAAATACCTAACAGGATCCTCCATGTTATAGCTGGAATTTTAATTTTTGAATAGCTGATCACTTACTATCTTGTCTACATCTTCCCTTGGTCACAATAACACTATTAGAACAGATTTTCCTGTGTTAATCATAAGGTGAAGTATTCTTACACTATTTATGAAATTTAGTTACTTCACCATTTTATTGTCTCAGTGGATACCAATTTAATAGGTGAAATCAAAAGGAGACATATTTGTCAATAATATTTCAACTCTTAAGATGGATCTTTTGCCACGGTTCCAGATAAAGGATAAAAAATTACACTGTGATTGCTGCTGCACAGTATGATCTGGAATGAAATAGCATTTATGATTAGTATGTAAAAAAAATTGTCAGCATTATCCTGTCTTCCGAAGGAAAACATGGAAAAAATAATTTGACTCAATGAAGAGAAGCTTTTTCATCATGTAATATAAGCACCTGTAGAAAAACTTCAGATTCAGAAGAGTACTGCTTCCAGCCCATAGAACAATTCACAATAAATTAGTTCATTTCTGGTGCTTTTTTGATCATGTACTTATCAATCACATACTATGTTCTGGATCTACACTGCATAAAAATTACAAAGAAATATATTTCTCACCTTGAGCAATGAAATAACGATTTCCTATACCTTTGCCAAACTACAACATGGTAGATTTTTCAGGGAAAAAACGTGATGCATTCAGAACCTGAAGCCGGTGTTGGTAAAGGAATGTGAAACATATGGATTCTGCTGCTTTTGAAAAAATTCTGCATTCTTGCACGAATGGCTTTGGACATTGTAGGTAAAGTCAGTAAGTCTCCTGAGGTTACTTTCTTATATAAGCTCATAAACCAACAGAACCACAACCAGATGTTTGCAAGCCTCCTTTCGATGAAACTAAAACCAAAATGACTACCACCACCAGAAACACACACACACATAAAAAAAAAACCCCAAAAACAAACAAACCAAAAAAACCAAAAAAAAACCCCAAAAAAACCCAGCAAAAAAAACAAACCAAAATCAAAACAATTCAAATCTAACCAAATTTATAGCCTAGGCACTAGTATTTGATGACGAATCAAAGCTAAGAAAATAATTAATACCACTTTGATATAGATTCATAGGAAGGGTTAGCCAAACTTCAAATTAAGCTTCAGTGTAGTGCAAGCCCTTAGTATTGATCATTTAAAGTGAAAAAGTATGGAAAACAGGAAGTGGGGACAGTTTTCTTTTGGAGACTGAGGAATGCAGACAAAGATCACCAAAAGTAAAACAAGAGAGATGCAACTAGTTATGTTTCTAGCAAGGGTTATATGCACACAAACTTTTCTGTTCCCAGGCTTTCCACATTCTTGTATGCTTAAAGTGCGAGATCCCTGTCATCAGTGCACCTAAGGGGGCTGTCAAACCAGATCTTAACACAACCCTGGTACTACGGAAGCCTGCTATTTGCAAGGGATTTGTCAGCACTAAGGGGCTCTGATGACTGGGCTTTGTTCTGTCCGTACTATTTTGTGTTACTATGGATGCATCATAACACATAATGTTTATACTGCAATATAGTATGCACACTATACTAACCAGCATTCACCTCTTCTTTTACTGTTGTCACTAATCGAGTCAATAAATAATTGCATGGGTTGTTTACAAGGATAAGCATCCTCTCTAGGTCTCAGAGTGCCTTCACAGCGGGAAAAAAAAGCTCAGCTAAAAAACCAGGTCCCTCTATTTTCGTGAAGTAGAAACATGCCTCTCCTTGTTTTGAGGATACATGTAGAGAAGGAATGAAAAGTTCGCTACTCGTTAAGAAATCATTGAGCTCCAGGGTCTCTTTTGGAAACCAGACTAAGCAATTTAAAGGAATCTCTACTTTGTGCAGTAAAGATTGAAACAACTGGTACGGGTGCAGGAGTTTTCAAGATCCTGGAGAGGAAGATGAAGGGGAAAGATATCTTGAAACTCCATTAGTGATTTTAAAGGTCAAAACTAAGCATGGGTCTGAGTGACTGCAATGTTAGAGAGATGTTTGATTTCAAAGTGAGAGGGAGTTTCTATTGCAGGTAATGCTTTTGCCTCTAAAGCTGTGAGAAGGGGTGAAAGCAAGCAGAACCCATGGCAGACCAGGGGCTGCACCAGGAGAACCCTTGCTGGGAGAGGAATCAAGGGCTGCCCATGCTACCTGAGCAACCAGGTCAAACATGTCCCTGGAAATGAAGATCCATCTATTACCATAACATGCAGGCTAGCACTGTAGATCACTTTCATGGTCTCCAAAGAAGCTGAGCAGTTATCAGTCACATTCAAAAATCTACTGGAAAGTCATTCATTTCACTTTATGGTCCTAATTAGCCATTTGTATAGTTCTATAATTAAATATGTTCCTTTCTCATCAAGTTTTTCACTTTAGTAATGATACCACTGTGCCACAAACAGGCCCCATGCTGTCTGGTTTGGGACTTATTCATAGCATTTAATTGGTCACCCAGTGGTTAGCCAATAACCCCTTCTATGGGAAGCAACACTCTGAATGCTGTTAATGGGCTAGAGGCACAGTGATTGCCTCCTGGTACCCAGCAGTACTGGGAATAAAGCAATTTCCTCCACTGTGTTGTTGTGCCCAATAGCTAATCCTCTCCACTCCTGAAATGCACACTATTTGGTTATAAGTATTTGTACTGGCTTACTTACCGCTGGGTTGTTAATAGGCAGTGATTCTTCAATGCTCCTTCAGTGAAGTTGCAGTCTGCTTGCTGACTGCTAATTAAAACAAGTTTGCACTCTAAGACTGCAACTAAAAGGTAGCAAGGTCATATTATTTAGTGCAGCAGTCTTTCAGTTAACAATATTTATACAGAATTTATAATGCATACATTTTGCAGGCAGGCACAGCTATTATTGATTATGTCAAGACAGTCAAAATGTGCAGAAGAGTAATTGGTCCTTCCTTGGAGTACAATCTCTAGGCTCTCCCTGTCTCTGGGACTGCACAGTCATAAAAGCAATGCATGCATGCAGATTTCTCCTCCAGTCTATAGCTCAATTTGAAAAAAAAAAAAAAAAGGAGGTGCTAACAATGTTCTAGAAGAACTTACTTTGCTAAGAGTCTTAACAGAAATCAAAGCATATATTTATGAGCACTGGAGTAATTTTAAAACCAGTAAAGTTAAGAGAAAAAAGTGGTTATAACTTGTAGAAACAAATTTTATTTATTACTCTGTACTTCTGTTGTACTAATTTAAAATCTACTTTGAAAAAGAATCCCTACCAGTAAGGTGTATAAGTGCTATGTTCATCTGTTGCATGCGACTATTCCTTTCTTTCTGCTTGTCTCCAGCAGAAAAACAAGCTCTCTTCAGTAGAAATAATTGTGCTATGTACTTTCTAGTTTACTAACAGAAAGACCACAGAATAACCCTTAGCCATACTGTTACTGAAATTAATATCTGAGACAGAAATAAGAATTTATGTGTTTTTTAAAAGTTGCTTAAACTCACTTCTCTATGTATTATAATAGAAGTTCACTCTTCTAGTGTCTCCAGCATAATGTAGGGTACTGCAATTTCAACAAGGTTCTAGTACAATACATACTTAATCAGAAAGATTTTTTTTTTTAATAAAATAATGTATAGACCTCCACTTAAGACATGGGTTCAGTGTTTGTAAAAAATTAAGTGTTAGGTAACAAACACTGTTCACCCCCTTTATCCTTTGCTTTTAATATACATATTTCCTGCTGGTTTGAACAAGCATGTTTTCTCAAGGTTACATCAATGGAGAATATACTCAGAGCACTACATATCCTCCACCCACTCCCTGCTACCCCAAAGAAAACAAAAGCGAAGCAATTTTGTTTCTGCAGTGTTCCCTTCCCTTAATAACAACCTTTATCTTGTAACATTGAAAGCAGCATGCTGTCCAGTTTCAGACTGATTTTACAGTTCTAAAGGAATACATGCAACATTGCTTTGTCTTCCCAGCCTGTGAAATTTAAATAATAGTTATTTAATACAAAAAAGTAACTGACTGAATCACTGGTATGCTTGATATCCACAGTCCTGCGTGCAGACAGCAATTCTTGATTTTTCTTTCAAGTTTTACTTTATTGCATTGTTTGTCTTTATCCTCTTCATTTGTTTCTGTTTTACAAAACAATAAGAGCTCATTAAACTTACTCAGACAGAACACATATTGTGTAACTTTTTACAGCACAAAGGAGCACTGCTAGGCTTTTGAGGAAGGCTGATTCTCAGGAACTGTTAAGCCAATTGATCAGCCTACGTTTTGTGCATGAGGAGATATTTTGCGCCTGTCTCTCCTAACCTGATTTGGAAAACACTTATTCATGAAAGTAAGTTCACATACATTGAATCTTTTTCAATATAAATATATATATACAGAGGTGTTTGCACAAGTTTCACCTAATATTTGATAGAATGAGTGCACTGTAAAAAGAGTTTGGAAAAGCATCTTTAAACATTACTTTGAATAAAAAATACATAATTTGTTTTATATTTAACTGTATACAATACTTTAGATATTAATATAAGATTTTTATAATGCTTTTTTTTTTTTTTCAACATTTATAAGTCCTAGCTGCGCATCATGCGAAGATCCCTTTGCGTATTTTACATATGTTCATGGAAGCTAGTGTAAAGAACAGAGACCTGTTATGGCTTGTACTTTAAACAGAAAACTTGGGGGTAAAAGGGGGGAGGAAGCAAGAGAAAGGATGTTCTTTGCCCAAAGTTTACCTATCTGCTAGTCTGGACTTCCAAATAAACAATCTGCCCATTAAACTTTTCTACATCAGTTCTCCTCCCAGCACTCACAGTTCATCATCTGAAGATTTGGAAAATTTGTCTAATTATAAAGTTGATTTTTCCAATTAATATCTTTGATGATATTCCCTCTTTCTCTCAGCCCTCTTCCCTCACTAAGTTCTGTAGAGTGTCTACCACCTCATGTTGTTTGGTCAAAAAGCACATCTTTTCCCCTCTGCTCACCTGCCATGGCACCCCCCAAAAAACCAAATAAAATTACTTGATACATAAAAGCATAATTAATGTAATTAATTTGTTGGAAAAGCCAATGGAAAGTGGAAGGAAAGGGAAATGCCTTTTAAAATGTAGCCAAAACAAGAGGCGCATGACGCAGTCACGGACTGATGCTCACAGAATAACAGAGAGGTACCATGAAAGCAAATGCTTCTGAGCCAGTTTTGCATAAACCAGCAGCCCCAGCAGCTGAAGCACTGAAGGCAGACACCCAGATTGGGGTTGCTGGAAGGTTTAGTGAACAGTGTGCTGCCAGCACAACTTTGTACAGTCACTTAGCACTACATCATGACGAGTCACCAGCTTGAATGTCTTTGGACAGTATTCTGCTGTTTGATACAAGGACATTTTGTTGCCTAGAGTTGCATGGTGGCGAATAGCTGACAAGAGACAGTATGCTCATCTGAGTGCGTTCAACACATCTGAAAACCAAAAGATAACTGGGTCTGGCCATGGCAGCAGATAGGAGGAAAGCTGCGTTACTGCCTTGTGGAAAAGAAACATGCTTAAAAGGTAGGCTTGGAGATTTGCTTGCAAGAAAACTGCCTGCCATAATTTATTTGTACCTTGCTCAAACCAACAGGACTGGATGCACTCTCTGTAAATAAACTTGACTAATAGAATATTCCAAGCACTTATAAACAATTTGCTCTCCTAATGAAAACAGAACCCCAGTATTGGCTGTGTGGGCTAAAGGGGTAAGGATGTTATTATCACCTGGTTGGAAGAGTTAATCTACTTTGCCATGCATCATGATTTAATTATTCCTAATTGATCCTTAATAGACAGATGTCAAGTCTGGCCTTGCTCGGCTTCAATTATAGCAATTTCTCAACCTTATTTTGTAGCAGAGCTTGGCAAGTATCTGATAATTTCTGTCTCTCTCTGTTTCTCTTTGAGCACTTCTAGATTTACTTAAATGCTACTTGAAACTTTCATACACTATGGCACCAAACAGAAAGAAGATTTTACAACAGATATTCTTTGTAGAACATTTATGACCATTCCCAGTTTATACAGGATTGAAGCTGTCAGTTGCTCTTCTGTTGGCGGGCATTATTTATGTTATGAGAGAGGAATGGTGAAAAAAAGTTAGATTTTTAAGTCAAATATATTTGTGAGTTAAACATTATTTCTAATTTTCACTTGCTGGAGTGTGCATGTAGGTAACCAAGAAAAAAAAAAAGACAGACAGACAAATATGTTATTTTGTAATGTGAAAAAATATCCATGAGATTACTTTTGTTATCTCTATTTTGATATTTTTGTTTACATTGTAACTAAATTAATAATTCAAAACTTGCTTAGGCTGTCTTGCCTTGCGATTGCTAGATTAGTAAAATAATATCCGAAGAGATTTATATCAACTGAATAGGCAGAAAAAGAGCTTTTAATTGAACTATTTTTCCTCTGTATTTTCTTTTTCAATATGCTTTCTCTAATAGCGCTTCAACTTCAGCGATTATTTTTTTTTTTGAGAGAATGATCTAGTATTTGTATTAAGCATTCAACACTACTAAATTAAGGCATCAAAATTATCACTCACCTCTTCCAAGACATGAGTAACTTCTAAGGTACTGCCAGAAACAAAATTCAGGGACCACACTTTACAGGGCACATGTTCATAAGGAACCCGCATCACATTATGTGTATGGTAACATTTCCTATATATCAGCAGAGCTATAACAGTAAGCCTGATCAGCACCAATAAAATATAAAGCAAAAGTGTGTCTTTTACCTGTGCTTTGAAAAAGTGGAGCCACAAAAGCAAAAAGTGTGAAATGCTGAATAGGTAACTTTCAAAATGTAAATAATTAATATCAAATAGAACATAGCAAGAGAATAAATGTGGAAGAAGAATGTATAGAGTTTGAGTAAATTCATTTACTGATATTCTCAAAGTATTTTTTAATTTTGTCAAAAATGAAAATTTGTTTTTTGCTTTGGGGTAATTTTTGTGTGTTTTATAATGGTTAACTTAAAAAGCAAAATTTTACAGTAGGTATTGCGTTGTGCTGTTAGTTAAGTACATAGCAAACCAATCATCTGAAACCCAGAAAGTTTGTGTATATTTTTGAAAATGTCTCAATAACATTTCTTGCCATTTGTCAGATAAGTCAATCTCTAAAGCACCAATAGCTCCTAATAAAGGCGCAAATATTTCTCTGAGTATTTTTACATGCAGATCCCTGTGGAATTTACCAAAAGAATTTCTTTATAAAAAAAAAAAAATTCTATTGCAAACAGAACAATGTATGAATTGGAGAAGAAAGAAAAGATTATTGGTGGGCCTTACAGTTTTTTTTGTTTCAAGGAAAGCAATTACCAAAAGATACAAGGAAACCATAACCATAAACTCTGCAACCACTTTGTCTCATTTATCTTATAAACTCAGTAAGCGTTAAGGAAATCAGATAACCGTAAAACAAAATATTTGACTCATCAGCATGGGAGTATTTTACATTTGTAAAGGAGATCTGCATTTGTCCGTCAGCAGCTTTGTTGTAACACATAATGCACTTCCTGCTGTTACAGAAGTAGCAAGCAGCTTTAATACTTCTGTTCACACAGTTGACACAGCTTCATATCTGGGATGGTAAGTCATCCAATAAAGCCTTAAACACGGCCCTCATCCACACCACTTCTGATACATCCCATAATGCATAAGGCAATTATATTTGTCTGTCTACTACTTTCTGAATGGGCAGTTCTGCTAGAGGGTATGGCTTCCATAGGAAAATGTCACAGTGGAAAAGGTGTGCTTATTCTGCCAGACTGTTTACAGTAGAGCATTAACTAAATGCACCACCACCTTTGGGTGGCTTTCTCAGAATGTGAGAGGCAGAACTGCAGCAATGCTTGATACCCTTTTCTTCCACTGGGACCTATAGCGGACTGAGACATCATTAAAGTGGACAGCACTTGGCAACATGTGCTGATGATGCTGAATCTGAGCAAAAGTAGTTTCAGGCAGCAGAATTCCTTTGGAGCTCCTGGCAAAGTCTAAACCTGCCTTTACCTCTGCAGCAACCTGTCTTCTCTCAAATGATCTTGCCGGACCACACCAGGCCAAGCTTGAGTAGAATATTGCCGTTTGATCCTCTTGTCATTCAGCAAGTGAAATTGTGCTTTTGACTTAAAGAGATAGGCGAGAGGGTTCTACTTTGATGCAAATCGAACATGGCAACATGAATAATACACAGGATTCACTAGAGACAGAACCTACCGAACATTGTGTGCTCACAGAAGCATAATCAGTATACCCATATTGTGGACACATAAATGTACACATGCTTAATTCAGCCATTTAAGTATTTCTCTTAGCTATTTGCATTTATTAATTCTAACAACGTTTCAGTATTTCCAAAGAAGTGGCCTGCATCACTGTTGATAGCAGATCAATTGCTTAAAGAACTATTGTTGCACTGCCGGGAGACTCTACATTTGAGGGATTGCACATACTTCACTGAAAAAACATTACTCAGAAGACATCTCACTCAGGCCCACATGGACCAAAAAAAAAGTGTTTCACAGCTGAAATATTACAGTTTGTTCATCTGAAGGTACCCGAAAGTGATTTACTGTTGGCAGGTTTACCCACAAAAAATTCAGCTTGCATGTTTATTGGGAGCTGCACCAGTGCTATCATGTCTCATTGGGGAATAATTTAACTGGCAATGCCATATAAAATTCTGACTGAACAGCAGCATAAAGGAAAGCTCTTGATTCTCAAAACATATCCCATGTGAAACAGGGTTAGGAGGCAGGCAGCTGGCATGGAAGGATTTGCCATTATTAGATTATGAAGCAGCATGGCAGCAGAGATAAATTGACAGACATTTATTTATTTCATGCCCTCTCAAACAAATACACACCATAATTTTGCCTTTTCCATTAATGTTGCTGGTTTGTTTTTGTTTTTTTCTTTTTTTTTAATAAAAATAGGAGAACAGTAATAGGACGGGGAAAATTCTGTCTAATTTACGTTGAACCTCAAAGAAGCACTGAGGCTTGTACAAGGGGCTTGTAACCACTGCTTGAAAGGAAGACTATCAAATCTGCACCACTCCTCAGTGCACCAATCTGGGGATTCATCCACTGCCCTCCAGTGACGAAGCCTTTTATGATGGTACACACCAGTTAAATTAGGATCCTGGCAAGCCTATGCCCACTGGCCAGATCCAAATTCCTTCAAAATCAATGAATAGATTCAGGCCACCCCTACTGTCTCCTACCAGCTTTTCTGTGTGAGGAAAGATCACAGGCTGAAAAGTTGTGCTGGCAATCATCAGGCTGCCTACTCCATCTAAATAACTTGGAGGAAACCAACAGATGACTGCTTAATTAACATTAAAAAAAAAAAAAGGTGAAGAACCCAGAAAGAAACTTCCAGTTATTTCTGTTAGATCCAGACAAGTTGTTCTTAATGCTAAGAGTAAATTATTGTGAGCATCAGAACCCATTCCAGAGGATTTGCAAACCCAAATCAGCAGTTTATCTAATCTAGCATCCTCTTCCTAGTTCTGCTGGATATTTCAGAGGAACTGCACAATTTCATAATTCATCTAATCATATAAATCTACACAACTGGGAATCTTTTTTTTCCCTTGCCCAGCTGGTAATCAGCATATGCCCTGAAGCATGAGGATTGGTTAGAGAGAAGATAAAAGCAGAGGAGAGAAGAAATAATAGTGTAACTTATTTGAAGTATTGCTTTAGACTCTAATGAATCCTGCCACAAATTAATTCTTCATGGCACAAATGCCCTGTAGTAATGTTCTGAACTACAGATGGATCAGCTGTGTCATGGACACCTAAATGGGTGATGCAAAGGTACTAGGTTTTAAAAGGAAGATTACCTCGTATTCACATACAGAATGCTGTTTAGGGACTGAGAGAGAACAATCAGAACATTTCTTTGATGCCCAGGAAATAAATGTATTCCTCCTTCTCAGCAGTTTCACTGTTAACACCACTGGATAGTCCGAGCTTTATGCCATTATTCTTTATTCATTTCATTAGCAAATTAATTCCTAAGACTAGAAAGGGAGTTAGAGTGCCTGGGGACAGTCAGAATGGTAAATACGCTCGATTTCTACCTGTGCTGTTTTCTTTGACAGTGACAATGAAATCAGAGAGATGAAACAGTGTGCCTTGCCCCATCATGAGATTGTCATTTGCAGGTCGGGAACCATTATGCTTACCTTTAGGCAGTCATTCTTCAGGACAGTACTTGAGGCAGCAGGCAAAGCAATAACCATAGCACCAGCATCAGCTTGCACATAGCTGTCTTTACATTTCAGACCCTGAACAGCCTGTGGGAAGTGGACTGACAGAAAGGTTTGGTCATTAGCAGACTCCTTTGTGCTGTTACCTCTCTTACTGTTTGAGAAAGGATTCTTTTTTGTTTTGGTATTTTTCCACAAGGCTGAAAGAGGTAGCCTGCAGCAGTACCCTAGAGAAAGCAGGCATCGCCAAGACAGGACAACAAGGATGAGTGACCAACTGCACTGACACATTTGTGTTGATAGGATCTTACGAACGATGTAGAGAAAAAAGGCTAAGGAGGAGTCATTGCCTTCATGTTCAGTAGCTGGAGAGCATTTGTGCTAGCTGAATGTCTGTGATTGAATAGTGAAAGACAAGGGGAGAGATGTACATACTGAAAGCTGTCCATTCTGATGTCTGCTTTCTGTGCGGTCTCCCAGCTAATGTGTTTTATAGAAATAGTAATCAGGAACTGACAATAACAGAAAATGATGAAAAAGAGAATGTAGGTTGCATGAGGTTATAGGTTACAATTTATTGCAAGTGAACAACAAAAAATACACCATACAAGGAAAAACGAACTTGAATGTGTAGTTTATGTGACTAGATACAGGATCTCTCCCACATTTCTTCTTTGCTGTTAGATGTGCTTGATACTTTCTATTCGCTAATAATCCTTTTAGGCCCAAAACCCCAAAATAAATAAGGTTACACTGCAGCATGCTGCTGCAGCCTTGCTGCGGGTCAAGAATAATATGAGTTGCTGTTGACACAGGTCACTCAGAGATAGCTGCAACTTTAGCTCTGCGTAGTCTGTAGCACAAAGTTACTGAAGAAAAACTGAAAGTAAACATAAAATTGAAGGGAAATGGTCTTACTGTCATGCAGTTACCCTAAGCACTCAAAGATCAATTGCACTAATTCAATTGCTAGTTTCATAGAAGGCATGACTGGAGTTTAATTTAAAAGGATCTTCTTTCTACTTTGTAAAGACCGCCTCATTGTGGACTTTTGCTCTACTGAAGATCAAGAGAGATTTTCCGTCTTAATATTGGTTGGTCACTTGGAAGATAATGACTGCATCCTCTTTTTCCTGTTGGAAACATTATATTCAGTTGCTACGTGAAGCAGCAACTTTCTGGGAAAGCACAAATGCCTACAAGTTTGCAGTAAATGTCCCACATTCTGGATCTGTTTGACTTACTGTGCATGCACAACTCAATAATATATCAAATAAACTACAGGACTGATGTGTTATGAATGCACTGAACTTCCTGTGTCTCCACTATATATTCCTGTCCAGAATTTCCTGAATGAAAAGAAGAGGGTTGAAAGAGGAAAGTGAGGAGAGGTTGCCAAAATGGGTCTTTAAGTTATATTAGTTCATTCTTTATGGATATGGGTGTTGAGGATCTGTGCAGCTGATATTCTCCAGTGTTCTTGATCAAGTTTGCTCCAGTATCAAAATATTATTGCTGGACAAAAAACCTAGCACCAGAGACTGAATTCTCTCAAAAAAATGCAGGGTAAACATAAAAACCCCATATACATATACAAAAAAAAAAAAAAAGTGCTCAACAATATCAACAATATAGCAACATGTTCACTAGCTGTCTAATTTTTCCACTCCTGTAGATTTTTATTTTGGTTTTTATTCTAAGCATTGAAGCCTGTAGTCATTGTAAACCAGACAGTAATATTGATTAAATTCCAATCCAGGTTCACTGACTTGATTTTTTGAATACCCTTCTGCACATTTTCCCAGTGCTTGAATTACAGGAGGGAGAATATGTGCAATTTTGTAATATTCATTTTCTCACAGATGCTAGTTGAAAAGAAAATAAAACATCTGTGGAGAAGAAGCAGAGAATGAGGCATCTGGGAAAAAGAGCATATGTTACCTATAGAGTTCTCTCCCTTATCTGATTTCTGATTCCCTTTTGGTATCTGTAAATCTGAGTTTAAGTTGGAAATTAAAATGAATTTTTCTGCTGCTTCTCTCTCATACTGTCACAAGAGAGAAAGAAAAGGAAAGGTTTTCCAAAATGCATGACTTTCTTCTAAAATAAGATCAGCAAAATAACCACCAGGAAACATGAAATATTTTGGTAGTTTGTCATTCTTCCCTTATTTACCTGAGTGTTTCTACTCACAGCCAAACTGTAACATACAGACATCCCTGGAGCTGACTGCTCCTCTGCATAGACTTTTTTCTATCTATCCAGACAATTCACATTTTCATCAACATCTAGGACATCCTCAAATACCAAGAGAAGTCTAGGCCGGGGAAAACAAACTTACGAACCCTCAAAAATACATTATGAGCTTTTTCTCATCATATTCAAGGAACACATTTAGGATTCTTCCAACAGAGAGTCATAGGTTGTCTCTCTCCAATTCAATAGATATCACAGTTTATTGTTATCTGTGTCCATATCCACAGTTAACAAGATTTGCAAAGATCTCCTCTTAGGATAGTGATTGCTCCCATTTGCATATGTTATTTTTTGATGACACCTGGTAATCTTGTTGCATTTGCCATGAACTCTAAAAGTGCAGTTGCTATACCTCTTCAGCCTCATTTATTAGCTTTAATAAGGAAAGCAAATTTTCTGGATGGTTTTATGCAAGATGACAATTTTGATACTACTTGTTATCCTCCAAACTAACACTTTAGAAGAATGATCAAGCTAGCTCATGAAAAATCTTTAAGCAAATGCATATGGTACCTGAGATTCTAACTAGAGACCCTTTCACAATGAACTAGATGATAGAAATGAAGCTACATCTCAGGGTGACATAGCAAGATAAAGCAGGAGACAGATCTTGGTTCTTTTCAAAACTCAGCTTAGAGCGTTACATGCAAGTTACATTGTTGTTGTCAATCTGAGTTAAAAAATAACCAGATATTAATTCATAATACTAAAGGTGTTTAGTTTGGTTGTTTTTTGTTGGTTTTTTTTTTGTAATAGTTCCTTAGGCCATATGTCAGCTAAAATGACAAGCATCGCTGGAATCACACTTGAGGTCTACTTTCAGGCCTGAGAGGCAGACAAGGCTATGTTCTGACTTCATCCACTCAGATAAGGAAAAACTTGAGGGGTCTTTTTGTTTACAGATGCTAAAGGTACTTATATAGATATTGGCTGTCAGTGTAATTAGATGCAAAGTTATGGTGACTCTGCAACCAGAATACAGACTTTCATTCAAGCCTTAATTATAATACAAAATTTTCTGTTTTGGTTTAGTAATGAAAAGTCTATGATTTGATCTGCTTTTAGTTTGTCTGATTTTCCCCTTAGGATATAATAGACAATAAGGAATGCTTCCATAATATAATTCAGGATATTGTCACTAAATTAGAATGTGCTTTAAGAAGAATAATAGGTTAAAATACCTTGAGACAAAATAGTAACATGGATAGCTGTGCTATCTTTTAAAAAGAATTCTACATTTTAAATGTGTTTATAGGTATCTTATGATGAAATGGATGATACCACTACCATACCATTAACTATAACCTGCTTTACCTTCTTTATCTATTTGAGATGTGACATGTACAGAGTGTCTCTGAACCACATTCACTCTGATTTGACAGTTTTTACCTAAAGCCACTTTCTAGAAAACATTAACCACAATGGGACATTATTATAATACAAGGAAAATACTTTATATAAAGTAACAACACTGGAAAGGAAGGCACAGATATTGTCTGAAAACAGCTAACAGTTGTTGATTCTTATGAACTTTATGGTAGCTCCTTCACCAAAATATATGCAGTACCAAATACACTTAGCTAAAAATTCTACAGAAGGTCCTTTCTTTTAAGTGAAAGACTAAACTTACATGGAAGTTGCGAACGAAAAGATAGCCTTATCTTTCTGTATTTATCAACTTTCTATTACAACAATTGTCCTGTACTACTTTGTAAATGAATCATTTAATGTAAAACACTGGCTGTTGCTTGCCTTTCTCCTTAACTGCTACTTTCTAGTTGTCAGCATTTATTATAGAACATCACCACTGCAACGCATTCGTGACCCGGAATAATGACCCTCTAATAGGATCAGGGGACATTTAAAGTTCCTCTTTTCATATAGTTTGCAGTCTCTTACGAGCAGAACAATCAAAATTCATTGCCTAAAGGATCTTCTGTTGTTGGACATTCAGACTCATTTGCAATTATCATTGGTCTGGGCTAGCCTTAAGTGCTACAGAAACTAGGAAGCTCAAGTTGACCTTGGTCAGCATGTCACCTTGGTCTTTTGAGAAAGAAGTATTAATGACAAAACTCCACTGCTGAAAACTATGTTTGCACAAAGTACCACCTTGCTAATATGAAGCACAACCATAATTGCTGCATATTCACAATTTAATAACAAGCATAACTGTTCTACAATAAACTCTCTCAGAAATGGCAAATATTCAGTACACTTCTTTTCAGGCTAGCAAAACCTGAAAAACATTAGAATTAGCTTTAAAAAACATAGCTAAATATTTAGGGCGGTATGTAGTGAAGCCGGGTTCTCTGGGATATGCAGCAAGATATGCTTTTATAGTTCAACCCAGCAAATAAAACACATGTAATGCCAAAAAAGTCCAATGTTTAAATATAGTTCTTGAGTCTTCCATTTATTTTGACTGCTTTCCAGTATGTTTACAGATAATTTTTGTAATATTGCATCACATGTGAACATACATACATTGGGCGTCAGTGCCAAGGTTTTGGGAAAGTAGGGCGTGGGCTGCAGGGGTGGCCTCTTTGAGGAGAGGTGAGATGTTGCCCTGTGCCAGGCACAGCTGGTTACAGTCAGCTCCAGAGGATACACAACAGGGTACAGCTGAGCCTCGCAGCCAAGATGGTGGCACCTTCATGAAAACATTTAAGAAAGGGTAAAAAAATGCTGCATGGCAGCTATGAGACAGAGAAGGGAGAAATAATGTGTGAGAAAAGTTCTGCAGACACCAAGACCAGAGAAGAGGTCAGGGAGAAGGTGTTTGCAGGTGCCAGAGCAGAGATCTCCCTGAAGCCCATGGAGCCCACGGAGAAGGCTGTGGTGGAGCAGGTTGTTCTCCTGGAGCCTATGGAGGACTATATCAGTGTATGTATCCACCCTGCAGCCTGTGCAGGACACTACACTGCATGCAGCAAATGAACATGCCCTAAAGAAAAGCTCCAGACCACGGAGCAGACACAAGAGCAGTTTTTTCAGGCAGGAGCAGTGATCTGCAGGGACCCAGGGAGCCAGTTTATCCTGAAGGACGCCATGGAAAGCACTCATGTTGTAACACTGATTGAAGAACCGCAGCCTGTGGGAAGGACCCACATGGAATAGTTTATAAAGGACTGCGGTGTGTTGGAGTTAGCAGAGAAACAGTATAAGGAGGAAAGAATAGAAGACAGGAACCGTTATGGACTGACTGCAGACCCCATTCCCCGTCTCTCTTGTACCACTAGAGGGCAGACGGAGGTAGTAGAGTAGGGAATGAAGGACTGAAGTTAAGCCTGATGGTGCGGAGTAGGAGGAAGGTGGTTTTAGTTTTCTCTTTGTTTCTTACTCCTGCTCTATTTTTAATTGAAAATACATTAAATTGGCTTCCCCCAGGTCAAGTCCGCACTGCTCATAATGGCAGTTTCCTGAGCTGGGGAAACCTAAGGAAAGCGCTGAGACATGCCAGTAGCAGGAAGTTCACATAAGAGCAGCTGATGTGGTATGATGAGGCCAGGAGTAACGTCAGTCACCTGTTACTCCCACAAATGGCAGCATGAGTGACTAGGAGTGCTCCAACAGATCAGGCGAACAGAGAATGGTACCTCAACCAGGGCATGGTGCGGCAGAGTGCTGCAAGGCACCTCTTCACAGTAGGGGTATTCCACTGGCCAGCAGATTTCTGGCACCTGGCAAAAAGGTAGGTGAATGGTGATAGCCAACATGGCTACACTAAGGGCAAAACATGCCTGACCAATTTGGTGGCCTTCTATGATGGGGTTACAACATTGGTGGGTAAGGGAAAAGCAACTGACAACATCTACCTGGAGTTATGCAAAGCATTTGATGGTTTTCTGCATGACATGTTTGTCTTAAAAATGAAGAAGCATGGCTTTGATGGATAGACCACTCAGTGGGCAAGGAATTGGCTGGATGGTGGCACTCAGATGATCTTTGGACCAACACTGAAAGAGTGGCAGTCAACGGTTCAATGACAAGCGGTATTCTTTAGAGGTCCGTGTTGGAACCAGCACTGTTTAACATCTTCATCAGCGACATGGACGGTGGGATTGCTTGTACCCTCAGCAAGTTTGCCAGTGGCACCAACCTGTGTAGCAGGGTCAGCGCACTAGAAGGAAGGGATGCCATCCAGAAGGCCCTTGACAGGCTGGAGAGGTAGGCCCATGTGAACTTCAAGCAGTTCAAAAAGTCTAAGTGCACAGGCTGGACTGAGAATGGATTAAGAGCAGTCCTGAGGAGGACTTGGGGGTGTTGGTTGACAAGAAGCTCAACATGTGCACTTGCAGCCCAAAAAATCAACTGTATCCTGGTTGTATCAAAAGGAATGTGACTAGCAGGTCAAGAGAGGTTATTTTACCTCTCCACTTTGCTCTCATCAGACCACACCTGCAGTACTGTGTTCAGCTCTGTGGCCTCCAACACAAAAGGGACATGGAGCTGCTTGAGTGAGTCCAGAGAAGACCCACAAAGATGGTCAGAGGGATAGACCACATGTGCTATGAAGACAGGTTGAAAGAATTGGGCTTGTTCATCCTAGGCAAGTGAAGACCCCAGGGGGACCTTTTAGCAGCCTTCCAGTGCATAAAGGGGGCTTACAAGAAAGCTGGAAAGGGACATTTTAGAAGGGCATGTGATGACAGCACAAGGAGTAATGGTTTTAAACTAGAAAATGCTAGATTTAGATTAGATACTAGGAAGAAGATCTTTACTGTGAGGGTGGTGAGGCACTGCACAGGCTGCCCAGAGAAGCTGTGGATGCTCCATTCCTGGAAGTGTTTAAAGCTGGTTTTATGGGGCTTTATGCAATCTGGTCTAGTGGAAGGTGTCCCTGCCAATGGCAAGGGGGTCGGGACTAGCTGGTCTCTAAGTACCCTTCTAACCCAAACTGTTCTATGATTCTGGGATTCTATGAAAACCAAATACACAAGGGCCCAAATATTGTTTCCAATTACATCAAAAGTGAATAGGTGAATGTGACACACATTACTTTTTTCCAAATTATGAAAAAAACCAACCAAACCAAAAAAGAGAAAATAAATACTTCTCAAGTAGTTTTGAGTACTCAAAACCTGTACCACTTATACTGTGCATAAATATAGTAATCTATAAAAGGACTCTTATTATGGTAGGATGGAGCAATATATAAATGCCCATATATACCATTTTCACTAATTCTACCCTCTTTTCTTAGAGGCAGAATGACCATTAATAGTTTAGCATTTTCCACAGATACAACAGGTTTATTTTCATCTCAACTGGCTTAAGCAGGCAGTTACTTGAGAAAAGTATGCCCTCACATCTGCAGAAAACTTTTTTGCTAAGTAAATCCTTTTCGTACAGGCACAGGTCTACTTCAAGTGGGAAAGAGAAAGCACAGAAAATCACAAACCCCAGCTCCTTTCCACATTATATAAAACATCTGTCATGGGTTCAGCAGTAGCAGTCATTTTTTCTCCTTCTTAGTGGCTGGTGCAGCGCTGTGTTTCTAACTTTCA